>JASZXS010000115.1:0-40526 GCA_035521475.1 Tremellales sp. Uapishka_1 | reverse complement strand
GGTCAAGGGGGACAGACAATGATCCGCCCGTGGCCGTCTTTCCGAGAGTGGGACGATTTTTTATTTTGATTGGCTTGAAAGTGTCGGCTGGAGAGGTGGGCGTCCTCGCGCGAGGGGTCGGTTCGGATGGGTCCGACTTTAACTCTCCATCTTCAGACACCTCTGACGAGTGCCGACGGTGCCGTCGAGCAGAGTGATGGTGATGATGACCCCGCTCCGACTCCCTATCTCTTCCCGAATCTCGCTCTCTGCCCGTTTCTCGAGCCGGTATCCTGCCTCGGTTGTCGCGGTACCGGTCCCGGTCGTCGCGACTGCGCTGGTCGTATCTCCTCCTCGCCTCCGTCTCGTCTCGGTCCACGGAGCGCTCTTCCCAATAATTCCCCGTTCTCCGCTTATCCCTCCTCGGATCATTCTCTCTCCACCGCGGCGGACTCCTGGTCGCTCCCTTACTGTCGTAGCGAGAATGGTAGTCCAGCTCCTCACTTGGTCGATAACTTCCTCCGCCACCTAGCGCATTGGGTCCTGATCTTGCGTAAGATGGACCGCGGTCTGGTGAAAGTGAAGCCTTGGGACGGCGAGGAGGAGCTCGTTCCCGGTCCCGTTCCGAGATGCGGTCCGCCGACACATTGGTAACGAAAGACTCCGGCATTGGAGGTCGATACGAGGTGACCTTGATGGGGTTTGCCGTTCTGGACGACGAGGATGCAGTCGAGGAAGAAGAGGCAGAAGTTTTTCCCATCTCTGCCAAAGGATTATTCCAGGAGGGTTTGATAGGCTTCTTCATCTCCGACAGTTCGCCATCCTCGACAGGTCTGGGTAGCCTGTGCGTGGCAGGCATGGCGATATTCTCCACTTCACGTCATGATGAGCGAGCGTTCCGAGACTTGGATGGGTGGGATGAGTTACCAGAGAGCTATCCCTTGACCCCCAGGGTATCTCGATAGATTCCTCAAGTCAGCAACAAGTACGATAGTAGAAATTCAAGACTGCCATATATCGCGTAGAGCCGTTCGAGCGAACGGAAGTATTTTGAACGCGAAACACAGCCTATCCCCGTCGTGTGGCACTTTGCCGGTAATGCTCACAGTGAGCCCCGTCGCCGGTACTTGCTGGGCAGCGAGTGCCCAGTCGGGTGACCTTCCACTCATGAGGGTGTGAGGGCGGACCACCGGGGTTCTGGGAGATGACATGGAGGGTCTTGCATCAACACCTAGTTGTAACCTAGCTTCATTCCGAGACCACCAGACTACAAGAGCAATGAGTCTAGGCGGGCACGGTGCAGTGTAGACAAGGGTACCTGATACATTGAACTATCGAGGGCCGACGGAGGGTCCTTGGGGGAGACTAACAAGTGGGAGTTCTGCTGGTACGACAGGCCGAGCGGGTGACCTACAGATGTAGTTGAGAAGATCCGAGATTGAAGCATACGCGTCTTCCCATCCTCCGCCTCTTTGAGCTTCGTATATGCGGGATGTTGCACCTGGCGTAAGCATACCGCGTAAAGGCGGATTACTGTAATACTATCGATGGGAACGCCTGAACTACTGTAGATCTGGAAACACACTCCGTAAGAGTCGGCATCCGGACCTCCACCTCTGATTACCCCGAGTGCTGGAATCCCTACGTCATTATCACCAAACCACGTAATGACGTCGAAAGGGTAATTTACAACTGCGGCGATTGGCTCGATCTAGCTTCATGCAATTCCAGAGAATATATAAAGCACAGTCACATCTGATTTCGCCACCCCAGACCCCTTTTAACTTCACCGCCATCAATCAAGCAAAATGGCCCAAGTCATACAGGCTGGCATTGAAAGAGGTCAGTCTTGTTGCGTGATCGCTTGAGCTCGTCTTCATGCGGTTTCATAGTTCAAGCCGCAGTCACGGGCGACGCCAAGACGCGACAGATGGAGAGCTTCACCATCGAGCAGAATGACAAAACTCCTTTGACCACTTACTGGGGTGCCAAGATCGCTGTGCGTTTGCTCTGGGTTTTGGAAGAGAAGTATTGTTGACCCCATTGACAGGAAACCGACATTGCTCTTTCGGCTGGCGCGCGTGGCCCAACTGTTCTCAATGGTGCGTACTTCTTCTCCGTGCTAGCCCAAGTTTGCAACGGGATCAGCGGTGATTCGATCGAGTCTACCGTTTGATCTCGTAAACTTGGAAGCTTTGGGTTATCATATCCAATCGGATTTGAGGCTCATGTCATACTAGACTTCCACAACCGAGAGAAGATCTCGCACTTTGATCACGAGCGGATTCCCGAGCGAGTTGTCCACGCTCGAGGCGCCGGTGCTTTCGGAAGTTTTACGCTCCACACTCCTCTGACGGGCATCACCTCTGCCAAGATTCTCACCGACACGAGCAAGACTACTCCTGCTTACGTACGGTTCTCCACCGTCAGCGGCTCCCGAGGTAGTGCGGACTCTGTTCGGGACGCCCGTGGTTTCTCAGTTCGACTGTACACGGATGAGGGCAACTGGGATCTGGGTGTGTACTTTCAGTCCTTATCCCGACCGTCATTGGCCAATCTCGCTGATTCATTCTAGTCGGCAACAACATCCCCATCTTCTTCATCCAGGACGCGATCAAGTTCCCAGATCTCGTTCACGCCCTAAAACCGGAGCCGCATAACGAGATTCCCCAGGCGCAAACTGCTCACGACAATGCTTGGGATTTCCTGGGCCTACACAGCGAGTCTACGGCGATGCAAATGGTGTGTTGTTGTATGGATCATCAACTCGTGTCGCTTACCCCAGCCTTAGTGGATCCTCTCGGACAGGACGATCCCCAGGTCTTTCAGAATGATGCAAGGCTTCGGAAGTTGGTCTCCTTTTTCTCCAACTTAGCCTCTTGTTGACCTTCGCCTCCTTTTCTCTTTCAGTTCACACTTGGCGGCTGATCAACCACGAGGGTAAGAGCACTTTCGTCAAATACCACTGGACACCGCAACTTGGTACACACTCGCTGGTATGGGACGAAGCTCTCAAGCTGGCCGGTCAGGACCCGGACTTCCACCGACGGGACTTGTGGGACGCCATTGAGGCTGGTGCGTACCCAAAGTGGGACTTGGGAGTACAGCTGGTCTCCGAGGAAGACGAGCACAAGTTCGATTTCGACTTGCTCGACTCGACCAAGGTACCTCATATCTCGTTTTTCCTGCTTGAACTTGGTTGACCTCCGACAGTTCATCCCCGAAGATCTCGTTCCTGTGAAGTACATTGGTACATTAACATTGAACCGAAACCCTGTCGTATGTTCTTGCTTTTGCGGGATAGTTTGACCTGCTAACTGGGCCGTAGGACTACTTTACCGAAGTGGAACAGGTGGCTTTCTGCACCCAGCATATCGTTCCTGGCATGGACTTCTCTTCCGACCCCCTTCTTGCTGGCCGAAACTTCTCTTATCAGGACACACAGTAAATTTATTGCTCTTACCTCCTCCGTTCAACCCTGACGTCTCTCAGGATCTCCCGACTTGGCATCAATTTCGGTGATATTCCGGTCAACCGACCCGTCTGCCCCTTCTCCACCAACCAACGAGATGGATCTGGTAACTTGTTCAGCAAGCGGAACAGGACGGCGTACCACCCCAACAGATTCGATGTTACCCCGGTCACCGCTCCCGAGGCCGGCGGCTTCAAGTCGTACCCGGAGCCCGTCAGCGGAATCCAGGAGAGAAAGCACGGTCCCAAATTCGCCGAGCACATTTCTCAGGCCACTCTTTTCGTATGTCTACAATCACATATTGCGGAAGGTTCCTGATATCGTACAGTACAACTCTATGAGCGAGACCGAGAAAGAGCACATGATTGCTGCTGCCCAATTTGAGTTGGGTAAATGCGAGGAGCACATTGTTCAGCAGACCGCCATCGACAGGTTCAACCTCATCGACCACAATTTCGCGCTTTCCGTCGCATCCGCTTTCGGAAATGTAAAGGTCAAGGATGAGGTTAAGCCCAATCACGGGAAGAAAAGCGCCTTTTTGTCCCAGGTCGAGGGCAAATCGCAAGGTACGTCTAGCACCCAATGTTAGGTACCGTTCTGAACCAGATTCAAGTCTTCACCGCACAGGGTCGAAAGATCGGAATCTTTGTTCAGGAAGGTTTCGAGTACTCTCAGGTTGCACCCCTCTTGGCTGCCTTTACCGCCGCGAGTACGATTCCCATGATCGTTGGACCTGTTTCGGGACCTGTCAAGTCCAGCAGCGGGCAAACGATGAACGCCCAGTTCACTTTCGAGGTCGGTGGTTTAAATAGCTGGACGCGAATCATGCTGACTCTCTTTCCATAGACCTGTCGATCGACCCACTTCGACTCTGTAATCTTCATCGGAGGATCCGATGATGAGTATCCAAAGTCGCTCAAGATGGGCCGTTTGATCCACGCCGCTCGAGAAGCCTTCATGCACAAGAAAGCTATTGGAGCTACTGGCAATGCCGTTCCGTGGTTGACGGATTTGGCCCTCGGCGGCGAGTTCGACCCCTCGGTCAAGTCTTCGAAAGAGCTCGTCTTGGAGAAGGGTGTTCTACTCGGTCCCAACCCCGGAGTTGGGGTGCAATTCGCGGCCCAGTTCTTGGATGGAATGTCGAAGCACCGAGTCTGGGAGCGAGAGGTTTCTCACATTGCCGCTTAAGCGATCCTGTAAGGTTTTGTAGTTCAATCCTATTGCAAATGTATCATCTAGCATGCGTCGATCGCCTTCTCGCTCAGGGTTGCATTTTCCGCCAGTTCCCATTGGCCACTGTAAGGCTTCTCTTCCCATAAGGAAGCCTTGGGGATCCATCAGAAGGGTTTTCGCATCGAGCTGGGCGAGAGGCGAGAGCTCCACGGCAGCTTCCTCTCGATGTGCCCGCTCTCTCTCGGCATAACTTGGCGTGTTGAGCTGAATACCGAAGAGTACGATCTCGCCCAGAGTAGGCGCGTTGATCGATCGGACCTAAATCTTCCGTTGCGAGGTTCCTCATACACTTCGGAAGCGTGTGTCTACTAGCTTGTGATTCAGTTACACATGCTGGACTGAAAGAAGTCCCATTCAGGGATAATCACCACAGGAGACCAGAACCTTTTGTCATACAGTACTGTGTTTCGGCGGTCTCTCTTGCTCCAGTTAGGAGTAGCTCGATCCAAGAAGCCACATCAGTCGATGATCAAAGCAAGGTCCGAATGGATGTACGGCTTTCCTGCTGGCTCGTCATGGTCCACACGGTTGACGTTGTTATTATGGCCGGAGAAGCATAAAGCCATGTTGTCGACCAAAGCAATCGGTCGGCGGCTCAATGAAGCTGACCAGGGACTTCGGTCAGCGATACTTTGCGCGGGACAACTACATGATACCACTAATGGATGGGTTGCCTGGCTGACACGGCCTGACATTTAAGGAATGGTTTCGGAAGGGCATCGTGGTCCACATGCTGGGGACAGGTCGGATCGCGCTTGCGAGGATGGGTGTCTGTATCCCTAACTTTGCCTAGACGAGATTTTCTCGCGGGTTGAGCGGTCCCTCCATGGCATAGACAAAAAGTCTCGCAGACGCTTTTGCACGTAGGCCGGATGTTCAGTCGCCATCTCAGGATGCTCACAAAGATGCATCGGCCAACATGCTTTTCGCCCCAATCATTGCAGGATCCTCCACTTTGTATACCTCGGCCCATTGCCAATTGCGCCGCACCATGCCCTTCTCCACCTGCTCCCAAAAACGGTCTGCTTGACTCAAGCCCCCCGTCACGACGAGCACCGTCGACCTCGTCTCCTCCTCTAACACAAGTGGAGCGAGCGTCTGAATGACTTCCGCTGCAACGCTCTCCACGATCCGCCGCGCTTCTGCGTCGCCTTCACTCGCCTCATAAACGACTGGGGAACAGCTCGCGATCCGCTTCTTTCGCTCCGAGTCGGCAAGAGGGTGAGGCAGCTGCGGATCCAGCGAGATGGCCGCAGCGACCAACCGATCGGGATCCGCGACTCCAAATCGTTGCAAAATCTCCTTATGCCAATCGAGGAGCTCTCGCTGATTCGCAGCATACGTCAGGACGCTCTTGACCGCTTCCTTCCCGAGGCTCCATCCACTGCCCTCGTCGCCTAGAAGCGATCCCCAACCGCCACTTCTCCCCGTTTGTGTGATGTCGTCGGCGCGTCGTGTCCACGCAAGGGCGAGGCTTCCCGTTCCACAAATCAAGGTGACAGCTTTATCGTATCCCAGAGTAATCATAGGCGCAGTGAGAAGCTCAGCATCGCTCGTGAGGCGTACAGTCGCCCTGGGAAAGAGAGACCGCAACGCGGGATACAGCATCTCTCGATCGCAAAGTCGAGCACAACCTGCGTAGCCGCCCCAGACTCGGTCGAAGAGAACCAGGCGATCCGATGGCGCGGAGTGAGCCCTGGACAGATGCTGCGGTAGCTTATCGAGAGCTGCACATACGGCCTTCGCAGTCGCCTTGATACATTCCTCCACACCAAATGTCCTTCAAAAATTAGCTCAGCCGGGACGAGGACTCACAAATTCGCAGGTCCAGCTTCTCCGAACGTGTACGTGGGAGACTCGTCGCCTGTGGTGTACGCCAGCACTGCTCGAGTCTTAGTCCCCCCGCCATCGATACAGAGGATGTAAGTCATGTGGACACGGCGAGTGACCGAAAGCTGTGGATGCAACTATATGAAGCCGAGGCCGGTAAGGCAAGTCCCCGAGTAGCCCGAAAACCGGCGAATCAGTCCGGACGCGTAGAGCATGTGTTCGGCGTCTCCCTTGAATGCATGTCAGACCGCTTTCTGGGAATCGGGAGGTCCATCTCGAGTCACACGAGGCTCTGCCGTCTATATAATCGTCGTTCATATCCGATAGAATCGAACTTCATCTTTCCACGTAACACCAAGGACAATGCAATCTAAAGTATGACAACGACTCTTGCACAAAGCCTGCCTATCGATTGGTACACGGGTACCCATCAAACTTTCACCTCGGTGGCGACTTTCTCATGTACAAGCTGCCCATGTCTCGCGGCAGCTTCCTGCTTGTACACAGCGCCAGGGTGATCTTCTTCTTCTACCAAGTAGTCCCCCCTCGCCTCCTGCTCAGTGGGCTCGGTGATCTTGAGGATGGCAGGAAGAGCGACCACCAAGCAGATCGCAATGACACACCAATTGCTGATAAACCTGCAAGTCAGCGTTAAGCCTTGAGACACGCACTCACTGTTTTCGTGCCGAGAGGTGATTAGCGGTCAGGCGATAAGCTACAGCGCCCCCAACGCTCTGCATGGTTTTGTACACCGCGACGTATCGTGCGGCTTCCTTGGGCGTGTTGCAAAGAGCGCCGAGCAACCAATAAGAGAATCCTTGCCAGAAGGCATCGTACATGCCATAGAAGATGTAAAGGAAAGCCGGTCCAACGTAGACTTTCGAGTCGGAAAAGTCAATAAAATGCGTCTTGCCTTGTGCCTCCAACCTGCCCTTCAGCTTTGTCTTTCACGGTAAACTCACCAATTCTGGAACGCTAGACCGCCACCCATAATCGCGTTTCCCGTGACAAAGACAAAGATCCAGCCGACCAGAGCTCGACGGGGACGGTTGAGATAAGGCATATCGAGGAGGAAACCAATGATGACTCCCCCAAACATTTGAGCAGCCCAGTATAGGGCTGAGTTGAGTGATCGACTACGGAGAGTGAATGCAAGACCTAAAAAGTGAGCTTCTGATCTTGTATCTAGACCCACCGTTGACTTCATTTTGCTGATACGAGTAGAACCAATTTGCAGCGAAACCTACAAAGCATAAGTCAGGAGTTAAAGTCTTGCTCAAGACATACACATTGGGATGAGGAACCAGATTCGCCACTCATCCTTCAGTTCGATGATATGCTTCACCTCACGCCGAGCGACGCGCGAGAAGTTCTGCCACCAAGGGACCTTGTCCACAATTTGACTCGGCAGGGGGGCAGCACGACTGCCATCCGTTCGGCGAACAAGGTGAGATGGCACCAACGCAATACAGGACACCCAGCCAATAAGCATGATAACTATGTAGGCGATATAGGTCGCATCGGACACAGTCCCACTGGTCGTTCGATGATAGCTGACATCAGCTACTGCCGCACCGTTAGACCTACTTCAGCCCGAAAGCGATGAATGACCCGATAGCGCCACCAAGGTTGAAGATAACCCAGAAGAGGGCGATGCCTGTACCGTCAGAATGAATTTGGTACCCGTAGTCAGACTTACTTCGTCCCTTTTGATGCGGCAAGGGATAGCTCAGCATGATAGCCCCTTGGGTGATCCATATCAAGGCCGCGCCGAGACCAAGGATAGCTCCGGAGGCAATGACGAAGGCCCCGTTGTGCGTTCGATTGTAGTTCAAAAGAGAGCCAGTGTAAAGCGCATACGTCCAGCCCCCAATCAAGATAGCTCTAACACCAACGATATCGAAGATAGGTTGAGCGACGAAGATCACTGTACCCGCTCCGACGGAAAGAAGGGCGACAGATGCATTCGCTCCAACCTGGCGAAATTAGCGCAATAAGGAGAAAACACTCACAGTTGGATCGAGTTGCCCACTTCCTCCCATACCCGAAATAGCGTTGTACATGCCCGGCAAGCAAAAGCAAGCCCAAGACACGATAACGATCTGGGTCCACGAATTGACCCCAAAGCGATAAAGCCAGCTTCTGGATTGGAATTCCAACCGATCGGCCTCTAGCCGACCGGCCATGTCTTCATCGACGGTATAGACAGTAGTCTCTACGTTCTTGCGTATGGACATGGGGAAAAGTTGTAGCTGTACAGGAGAGATGTCTCGCGGTGGCGCCTTATATGTGTTGAATCAGCTCGGCAGAGTCCGCATTAGTCACATGGGTTCGGCATAGATAAGCTCAACGGGGAATTAACCGGTCGGGTTTCGGTCATCCCCGTGTATCCCGCAGTCCGAGGCGCTTCAGCCATTTATTGAGTAGCTAGCTCTCTTGGCCCGCTCCCGTCACCAGACAGTGGCCAAGATGCTCATCCTAGCGACAATGGTTTCCTGTGCATCCTGTGCAACCTTGGCGGCTAGCTTCCTGAGTCAGCCTCTGTGTGAAGGAACACCCGCGTCCGTTGGTTTGAAATCTCAACCCTTTGTAGATCTCTACCGGAATGCTAGCGAGTACCTCGTGGCCAGAAACTGTAAGCATCCTGTCAGCACCATCGCAATAGCTCACGGACTCTAGACTCTGCCGCAACCTATGATGCGGTGCATCCGCTCTACCCTGGCGTGACCGTCATGATCGGTCACCAAAACACTATCGTCTCTCAGTTTGCCGTTGGAAAGTCGCTGCTTTATGCGGATGCCAACGGGACATATCTACCAGAAGATCTACAGATCGACACCAAGGTGGATACCATCTACGACATGGCCAGTCTCAGCAAGCTTTTTTGTACAATTATCGCTCTAGAGCAGATTGGTCGTGTGAGTTCATTTGGGTTTCATCTCTGAGACAGGCAGGGCATGATCTCTTTGGATGCGACCGTCGCAAGCTATCTACCCGAATTTGCGGAGAACAACAAGTCGACGATCACTATCGAGCAGCTCATGACGCACACGTCTGGCTTTGCGGCAGACCCCGTCCCACCACTCTACCCCAATTATACTACATACGAAGCCCGTCGCAGCGCCTGTATTACTCAAGCAACGATCAATCCGCCAGGTATGTCCACTTTCAGTGTATGCGCTGACGCCAGGAACGACCTACTTGTATTCTGATCTCAATTTTATGAATGTCGGGTTCGTCCTCGAGATGCTTAGCGGCAAGACTTTGGACCAGCTCGTCCACGAGCACCTCGCCGTGCCTTTGGGTATGGTGGACACATTTTACAATGTTGGCAATCTGCCGGCGGATAGAAGTAAGGTTGCTCCTAGATTTCTGCTTACTTCTGCTTACTTGTAGTGGCAAAATACCATAGGATCGCTGCCACCGAGTTCCAAGTCGAGGTGCTTGGCTCGGTCTTCGAACCTCCCCGGCCTCAGCCGGTGCGAGGAACAGTGCACGATGAGAACGCCTGGGCTCTCAATGGTGTCTCTGGCCATGCTGGAGTATTTTCTACCGCGTATGATCTCGCCATCTTTTGTCAAATGATTCTCAACAATGGGACTTACAACGGGACCAAAATCCTTGAGCCTTGGACTGTCGACTTGATCTTCCACAACTACAATACAGCTTGTGGGTCGTGTTAGGTGGTCGACCGCTGACCTCCAGTCCCTGCCGATGCCCATGGTCTCGGATTCGAGCTGAATCAAACCTACTGGTCTGGACCTATGAGGTCACTCGAAACAGCTGGCCACACCGGTTTCACCGGAACGACACTATTCATCGATAGGCCTACCGGGACCTTTGCAATTCAGCTCACTAATCGAGTTCATCCGTCCAGAAATTGGAGCAGCACCAACATTGCCAGGGAATATGTCGGTGCGTCACATCTCTAGCACCCACTGCAAGCTTTCTGATGTGAGCAGGATACTTTATTGCGCAAGCTTTAGGTCGTAACCCTCAGGGTCCATCGGGATGAACCGCTAGAGAGGATTGTGACAAACAGAACATACTCCAACATGCAGATGATGACCCTAATTATCGGCAGGTACACCTATCCCACTTGGCGACCTTCATCGGGCTCCTGAACCGAGTCCCCTGTTTCATTACCGTCGGACACGGAAGAGAGGTGGGGTAGAAGTGCATCGGCTCGAGCGGGCTTCGCGAGACGAGTAATGGCTACCGCGATGTTTGCTCTGTCTCCAGCCGCCTGACTAGTTCCAAGAGACCATCTCCCAGCCCTGATCTCCCGTCCACGAACAGATCGACCTCGGCTCTGATGAGATCCATATCCTCATCCGGATCTTCTGTGTCTCGTTGAACATAAATTGTTCTCATTCCTCTACACCATCAGCCTTGTACTCATGACTTGCACTCACACCTTAGCAGCTGCTCGGAGATCATAGGCATGGGCCGCAACCATAGCGACTTGCTCGACGGGGCGGTCTAGTAGCTGAAGACATTTCCGATACATGAGGGGATCCGGCTGTCTGTCCATCAGTCGATCCTAGGAAAGGTTTGAGTCCCATCACCCACCTTGGTGTGTCCCAGAAGCTGGGAGGAGAAGAGAGCATGGAAGGGAAGACCTGAGGAAGCAACTATATCTAATTGGAGACGCGTTGTCCCATTCGCCAACACGACCCTAAAGATCAGCCAGGAACCGCTGCGAATACTTACACATCATAGCTCCTCTTCAGTCGTTCGATGCCCTCAACGGCGTCCGGCCAGGCTATGTATCAGCAGCAGATCGCGAGAAGAAGCCATACCCAGCTGTCGATGCCACCCTTGCACCAGCTTTGCCCGTTCTTGCTCCGACCAAGTGACGTCCCCTCTGCCCATCTCCAGCAACAAGCTATCCAGGACCTCCCTGTGGACGATATCAATATCGGGGCTTTGCTCACCTCTCGCAAACGACTCGAATATCGATGCAAAGAATCCCGCTCTCCATCGTGTTGCCAAGAGGGAGTGTTCGACGCCTATAGGCGGCAGAGTCGCCATAATCCGGAGGAGCGAGGAGTGCCAGTCGGCACAAGTGCCCATGAGATCAAAAGTGAGCGCGCGAACACCGGAGAGCCGTCCAGTAAGCACTGTAGCATCTTCGCCGCTCATTGCAGTTTCCATATAGGCAGCGGTGCTTGATTTCAATCGCCATGCTCGCAAGTCAGTGACTAACTTCTCTGCACGGTCACTCAGGCACCGGAAACCACGCGTAAGAGGGAGATTTCGTGTTTCCAGGTGGTACTTGAATTGGGATTGCGTGAAACTACTTATTCATTTCCAGAATGAAGCCCACTATCGAATTTACGCCTCTGGATAGCTTTCCGCTAATCGAGCCGACGACCAAGATTGATGGTCTTGGAGCCAGTACCAGACTGCTTTCCGAGAGTCAGATCACTGAAGACAAGACTATCGTGCTTTATCATCCCCCTGGGCAGCGGTGGGGCGGCGGTGAGGGGCCTGAAACACAAGCAGTTCACGACTACTGGGAGGTGCGTCACGATCAAGGAGTGAGCTGAACGTTCGCAGGAGGTACTCATCCTGGAGGGAAGGATATACGACACATCGTTGAAACAGTGGTTCGGCGGTAAGGCAACGGTATATGTCTCGAGCTGACAGCGTTCTCAGCTCATGACTACTGTTGTCGCCCACCCGGCATGCTGCACGGACCATGGGTAGCGGATCCCGTGGAAGGATGCCGAGAGATAGTTTGGATCAGATACTGAACTCGATCTGTATATTCCGATCATTTGTAAGCTATGAGAGGTTTCGGAAAGGCAACACACATGGCAATAGGCTGCGTGTCTTGTTGAGATACTGTTCTGTGTCTTGAGTCTCTCACCCCTCCGTAGAACCTTTACTCGACTATAATGAACGAGCTGCATGAGACGTCATGATGCACACTGGGGCCTGTGAGAGATCCGGGTACCTACTGCACGAGTCCATGACAATCAATCAATGCATTTTATGCCTTGAACAACCCTTTTTCCTCTTCCTTGTACCATTTGCCGACTCCGGTCGCAGTCGTGGCGCATGCAGTCCTACCTGAATAAGACAAGCTTCCGCCTCCAAGGACCCTCTCGATCCGGGGTCGCACAAAGGAGTAAGCCCCATGATTCGCCGGTTCCTCCTGTGCCCAAACGACCTGTCTTGCATTCGTATATCCCCCCATGACCTGTTTCAGAGCTTCGTAGGGGAACGGGGAAAGTTCTTCGATGCGAATGATGGCCGTAGCGCCCTCTTTCTTGACCCGGTCCAAGAGAGTGTAATAATGTTTCCCGGTACACAACACCATCGTCGTGGCCTCTACGTCATTCTCTTCCCACTCGAGAACCGGTTGAAACTGTGTCCCTGGACCCATGTCGATCAGCGCTGAGGCGGCCAAAGGCGACCGGAGGAGACCCTTTGGCGAGGCGATGATCATTGGACGACGATAGTTTCGTTTCATTTGCCGTCGTAGGAGATGAAACAGTTGAGCCGGGGTTGAGGGATTCACGACGGTCAAGTTAACATCTGCTTGGTCAGGATGACTATCGTTCGACAGCTGTGAAGCAGTCACTTATCGTACTGAAGAGCAATCAGCTATGACATACCTGGAGGAATCGCTCCAATTTGCAAGAAGAATGATCGGGGCCGGCTCCATCGTATCCGTGCGGAAGCATCATGGTGAGGCCGCTCTGTTTTAGCCACTTTGCCTGAGCGCCAACGATGAACGTGTCGACAATGATCTGCGCGCCGTTGGCGAAGTCCCCAAATTGAGCTTCCCAGATAGGAAGCAGTTTTGGACTGGCCCAGCTCATTCCCGTTTCAAATCCCAGGACCGCCATTTCGCTCAAAGAACCTATAGATCGTGAGTCTTGACCAGATATTTGTCTTGTCCACTCACTATTGGCTAGCTCCAGCTTGCCTTCCCAAGCTGTCTCATTCAGAGGAACCAAGCAAGACTCGTCCGCTTGATCTACAAACATCGCATGCCTTGATACGATCAGCACGGTCGTCCGTGAAAAGAGGTCGCTATACCTTTGGGAGAATGTGCCTCTACCGACATCTTGACCAGAGATACGAACATCGCACCCTTCTCGCATCAGACTCCCGAAGGCCATCGCCTCGGCAGTCGCAAAGTCTACTTTTCCGTCCAACGATTTCAGCCTCGACGAGATATGACGTTTCAATCGGGGATGGACGTTCTACGGTCCTCCTTGAGCGAAAAGTCCAAAAACGCGACGGAATTCTTACGAAGCCGTTGGGAAGGGCGACACTCGCCCTGGCGACTTGCATCAAAGTCTCTTGCTCGATTCCCGTTGCGGGATTACTCTCACTCCCTGGCGATCCAGGCCAGACCATATCGGACCATTTGCCTTGAAGCATCTCGGATTTAGGCTGGAATGACTCCACCTCGTTCAGAGCCTTGTCTAGCTGTGCCGTGTATTCAGTCCGGAACCCGGAAGACGTCTGATCATTGAGAACGTCCTCCGCCTACCTGTCAGCTGTCATGCCAGGAATATACGCTTACTTTCAGCTTCTCCTCATATATTGCTGGAACGGATTTCCGACTTCGGATCTTCTCGTACATCAGAGCTACGGGTCATCAATTTGATCCATCTGATCAGCGTGAGCAAAGCCTACGCTGTGTATACGCTGGTTCATCAAGCTGTTGAGATGTTCGTCAGCTTGATCCTCTTTGACAAATTCTCGCGCACCTCGTTGTGGCCCCATCTGGAGGATGTTCAGCTCTCGGGCCAAGATAGACAAACGGCACTTACCTCCGGTAGCAGATGAGATCGATGATGACGTCCTTTCGGAACATCTGTCGGTATCGGAGAGCGATATCGACAGCTCTCGCGACGGCTGAGTCTCATTAGCGAGAGCTCTTGATGGCATATGGGATACCTTCAGGATAATCTCCGTTGACATGAAGGATAGGACAACCAATCATCTTGCCTAAACAAGGGGGTCAGATGATTGCCACACTAAAACGTAGTAGTCGTACCTATATCAGATGAATACACACTGGATCTAGCCAGGGATGCAGGAGTAGTGTAACCGATGTTGTTGCTGCGTATAGAAACGCCAAGGTCAATACAGGCTCTTTAGCATCCCATCGGCGCCGAGACTCACTTGACGATAAGGTGAACTGTCCCGCCGCTCCCGTAATGAGGCAGACCACTCATTCCCAAGCTCTCCGCAACGACCCCCTGACCGGCAAACGCCGCATCTCCGTGAAGCTGAACGCACAGGACTCTATCGCCCAGCTGACACTCCTTCGGAGACGACTTCAAGAGCGACATTTGTTTCGCCCTAGTGATGCCTAGAGCCACAGGATTGACGGCCTTGTTGACCATTCAGTTCAGCTGTATCCCACAGATATGTATACGGCATACCTCTAGATGACTGGGATTCTGCAACAGCTCTACTTTGATCTTCTTGTCATCATGAGTAATCGTGCGGATTCCGCCCAGATGGGACACGACATCGCCAGTCGCGCCGGGTGCGGTGTCTGGATCGAACTCGGGACCGCCCTTGATCTTTGAGAAGAGTGCTGTTGGCGAGTATCCAAGTAATGTCGGATCCGTGAGGAGGGATAATCGACCTCTGTGAGGGAGGGCGAGGACTAGGGACGAGATTCCGGCTGCATATACACTTAGCGTAAGCCCAAACGAAAGGGGGCCAAACGTACAAGTTGCCGCTAGTTCGAAAAGGGTATCGAGTGCCGGTAGCATGCTCTCTGCACCTTCGCATCCTGGCAGGACGAGATGTCAGTCGTGTGGATCTGGCTTGTTGAGAGCCAGGTGAAAATAACAACGGACCATAACGCTTCAGATTCGGAAACTTCTTGCCCAAGAACTTGTCGAACTCTTCACTTTTCGCCAGCAGCTCCCAGATTCTCTTCTTCCGCTCGGCAGGCATCGGGGAGGGAAACGACGTGGCTTCGGTTTCCAGCTGATGTGAGAACCACCTGAGTGCAGCGTCAGCCCAGATCTATTCGCTCCAGTCGCTCGTCCTGGTGGTCACTCACAGCCTCTCCGACTTTTCAGGGCAATGCTGGTACTCGTACCCGATCCTGTCAACATAGACCTTGTGAAGGTGTTCCTCTATCTCCTGTAGAGTCAAAGATTCTTCGGACCCTTCGCCGGTTTCGGATCGTGTGGGTATAGAATTTGCATGTGAGGGAGGGACATGGAGGATCCCTTGGAGAGGATATCGTTTGTCGAGAACGAGACCGTATCGTCCAGGATCGAGAGCTCCGACAGGACTATCCGTGAAGAGTTAGTGAGATTGCTGGTGGAGCAGGGAACGACATCACTCACTCTCTGTCCATCAGATCTAGTGGGTCTATCTGTATAGCCAAGTGAGCATCCATCTTTGGCACGCGAGGCGAAGAGGACCGACCCTTGCAGCTCGGTGACCATGCCTTCTCACAGACTCGACGTAACGCAGGAGCGGTGCATTGGCGTTACTTGCCTGTCCATCAGCCACTGTCACCTGCTCAGGAGGAACACGCGTTGTACCGATTATCTAACTCTTTCTGCGTATCTACACGCGTCTTCAGGCTCGACGTCAACCCCACTTGATGATCACTCACAGTCCGGGAGCTTGTACTTCTCTGGCACTCGGTAGCCGAAACTCGCATCGTCATGGTAGCGTCTCGCACTCAGAGCGAGCGCGTCTCGGGCACGTCGACGGAGTAGCATGCTCGGCGTTACGGTGTATGGAGAGCCTGAGTTCTGGTTGAAGGCAGATTGTCAAGAGGTTTCATGTGGTGCACGAGGTGGGGTGGTCAACCGGTTACTGCGGGGCCCGGCTTCCGTTGGATGGCTGAAATGTGGACGCGACGACAGTGGACGACAAACCGCCTTGTGTGTGCAGTCAAGAGCTCGTAAAGTCCATACATACTACTGGACACTAGATATATAGAGCGAGGAAAGGTATATTGGCGAACCATCCGAGCCAGATCAACAGGCTCGGTCACATGGTATCGCACATCTGACATTTGGGGTTTCGTGAAAATGGAACGAGAAGAAAGAGGTTGCACCAGTCAAGGGTTCGCAAGAGGGTATGCTCCTTGACTGAAGGAGGGACGGGGTCAGGTCATGTCAAGCGGCCTAAGTGCACCAAGGTAGGTAGGTCTCCGCAAGCAGCTGTGAGGGAAAGGGACAACATCCTTGATTAGCTAAAGTAAGCAGACGGGAGACTGAACGCACCTCGTAAGCGGTCTGATTGTACGATGGATACGTGTACTCTTGCGTGTCGACACAAAGAACCTCTCCGACGTAGATGTTGTCGCAGGCGGCATTGATCTGGGGATTATTGGCGTAGAGCGTGCCGTTCGAGATGCCGTACATCTGTTCGATCCATTCACAGGTGCTATCGAGCGGGGTGAGACATTCGCGCGACGACTTTGACGCCACACCGACTACTCACTCGTTGGCGACGATGGTGTAGACTTTGGTGCAGTCTTCCCCTTGGACACCAAGGCATACTGTCGCATTGACGGCGAGATTGTCGCATCTCTCGTCGATAGTGGCGTCGTTTACGAGAGCGAGCTGGTAGGTGGAGACACCGTATTTGGTGGCTACGGCGGGCAAGCAAAGGGGGACCGGTGATCCAAAGGCAGGCAGAATAGTTTTGACGGTAGAGGGTTGACCGAAAGTGAGGATGGCGTGTAGGTATAAAGAACATGGTTGCGAAGGTGAAGGGGAGAGGGAAGGCAGAAGGAACAATACGTCAGCGATCATTCATCGACGCAGTCCCGCTAGGACCTCCTCTCCATTTCTTCATTCAACCCGCCTCCCATTTCAGCCTCCGCCCCATCCATCCTCCTCTCCGTGTGATAAGATTCCCCAGGCTGCCGGCTCCCATGCGCGAACACTTCACTCACAAATTTTATCGCAAGTGTCTCCCGCGGCGACGGTGGCTGATCTGGTGCAGGATGAATCAATGGCAAGGACGACTGTGCGATGAACGGTATAGCGAAGGTACACGAGGAGATCGGGTGGGGGCGAAGAGCAGGACATCTACGTCAGTCATGGCCAATCGACCCTTACTGGCGATGAGGCGTACCAGAAAGGAGGGGCAGGGCAGCAAGTACGGTTCTAAGCATGACGACGGGTTGGCTACGTTGGTTGAGCGTCGGTGTTTGAAGGCGGGTCGGGGGATATGGTCTTCGCGAAGGTGTTTTTAACGAGTGTGTCGAATCCAGTGCTGTGAGAGCCGGGATAGGTGATGAAAAGCGAGAAGCAACGTCGTTGGACTAATTAGCGTAGTGAGTATTGAGTAGAGAGAGCAAGATCCAAGAGACAAAAAGACAAAGGGGTGCATCCCGGGGCACGGGACAGGGGGAGGGAGGCAAAGACCAGCTTGGGCCCTTTGGGAAAGACAACGCCCTGACCCGCGCGCTTGTTTGGTTCGATCCGAAAGTGACATGTTACCAATGGATGGTCGACGGGGCGTCCATGCCAGGATGCATCGAGTGGCCTGATTTCATTCCAGGAGATGCTGCATGCATATGCTACTCTGACTGCCCACGATAGTGAACGACTGTCAGAAGTATCCCTCTCAAATTGGCAAAATGGCAGGCGACCAAAGCGCGTCCGTTTGGCTGATGAAAACGTTTCAGATTGAGTGTTTTGCGTTTCCGCGGACAGTTGCCTAAAGCAGTAACCTCGAAGCTGTAGTCTCCCACCTGCCTGTCGACCATTGGCCTGTTAACCGGCTTCGATCTACTTCAGCAGTGCGCCATTGCCGTCGGAGAGTCCGGTCCGTGCAGTTCAATAGAAGATGGATCGACAACGACGTAGACCATAGCTGCCCGCTCTTCCGCCGCTTCATTACTGTCAAAGGTCATGAAGCTGTAGGATAATGCATGGTATTACCAATGACGATTTTACTGTCTCCCCGGACCGCTCTAATGACCACCCTCCCTCCATCCCTTCTCATCTACCTCAACCACCAGGCCATCCCATCCGGGCTCGACCCTTCCTTTCCACTCCCTCAGCCTCGCATCGAGTCCATCGCGCGTGAACTGCTCGTCCGCCCAGACTTTCTCGACCAGCTCGAGCGCGTGTTTCTCGTCTGGATGGCTTGGCGATGACTTATCTTCTCCACGACCCGCGACGGAGCGGCCGAGCTTCTCCCACATGTAGTGTGTGGTCGGATGGGAGAAGCCGATCAGGTAGGTGATTTGCGGTTTTATCCTCATGGCGATCTCGAGCGCCTGGGGAAAGTTGATATGCGATGCATGGGTCCTGATCGGCCAGAGGGCGTCGATGATGAGGATTTTCGGTGGGAGGGGGTGGGAAGTAGGTGGAGGCGTTCGTGCAGGTGTGGGAAGAGAGTGGTGAGGCATGGTGGGATAGACTGTGGCGGAGGAGGTAGGCGGGGAGAGGATGAGATCCCACGTGGAGGCCGGGATGGAGGAGACGTCGCTGATGTAGACAATGTCGTGGTCGAACGCGAAGCCGAGACAGATCAACGGATGGGGCGAGTCGGTGGGTGTAGCGTTGGGAGGGGTGAAGTAGACTCCGTGGTGGACTGCGAGGGAGTCAGCAACTGGCAGATATTTCGTATGACAATGAAGCATGCTTACCCGGGAGGGATTGGACGTGTATGTCATGTATGACGAACGCAGCATCGTCCTCTATTATATGCCATTCGAGACTGGGCCTGTAGGAGATAGCCTCAGCAACCGCACAAACGCAGCTACCTGCGAACAGACCCACACGTCACCTCCTCCTGATGCCTGGGTGACATCGACCAGATACGGAAACGCCTTGGCGACGGTATCGTACGTCGGTCGATTGAGGAATATAGGGATCGGTGTCCCCTGTCTGACGCACCATTCTCGCAAATCGTCCAGCCCATGGAACGCGTCGGCGTCTATGTCGAATAACAATCAGCTCCAGCTCGCTCTGCAGAGCGATCCACTCACGTCCATGGGTGAGGATCACCGCGTCGATGTTCTTGATCCCCCATTTCGGGAACAGCATAGACGCCTGTTCTCGAAACGACTTGCCGACGTCCACCACGACTGTCTTCCCGTTCTTGCGCAGCACGACCGACGTGTTGCCGCGCTTGTTCTTCCATCCTTCGGGAACAGACGAGTCCACGGCCGAACGACACGACATGCACGGAATATTGGAAGGCCACGAGTTTCCGAGGGACTGCGAGGGGATGGTAGCTTGTACGCTCGGGGGGTAGGGTTCGGTGAGCGTCAAGCAGGCGGTGATGGGCAGGCAGGTGGAAGTCCCTGTGCCGAGAACATGGAGCTGGAGAGGCGACATCGGGGAGAGTCGTATTCAGGTGGAGGATGTGGAAATGTTGAAAGAGTGCTCGAGCGTTGGGCGAGCTCTATGTCGATTTTTAAATGGAGCGGCGATCGCCTGCAGGGGCTGAGGCAGTGAAGCGTTTTGTTCTGGGGTTGTTTCACCTTTTGAGCAGTACGAGTTCTCGAATCGGTCTAGTCCAGTTGGATGGACACGTTCTGCATGGATCGAAATGCATTGTGCCTCGAAGCAAGGCTGACGGGCGCCCAGTTTCATGATAGGCGCGCGGGAGTCACCCGATCGATTTCCCTGAGAAGACCGAGACGGGGGAAAGCCCTGTAGATCTTGCCACCCATCGTACGTTCATGCGCTCATGCTTAGGTACTCGTAGCCCACCACCCATCGCATCTTGCATAGAACGCTATCCCACGAAAAACAAAAGCACAAACAGGGGCAGAGTACTCCAATCCGCTCATACACCTCGGCGACACTAGGACCCCAGCGGCGAGGACACGATAATAGACCCCGGCCGGGTATCGATTTCAACCATCGGCCGACTTTACTTTCGACTTTGATCCGCTTTCCAAAATGTCGACGACGACCCTCGTACCCACCCCTCCGCACTCGTCCCTCACCACCATCGTCAGCACCTCTACCTCTAGCCCGACAGCAGGTGTGCTCGCGAGTCCCGGCTCGTTCTACAAGAATGTGCGTTCTAGATGTCCGGCTCTCGTCTGCTACGCCGACTGATCGTTTCCCCCGACAGCTATTCTACATCCTCATCGGTCTGCTGGGCGCCTTTGGGATCGTGTCCTTCCTGTCCTTGCTGAGAGCACGCAAGAGGAGACGTCGGATCTTTGCCGAGGTAGGTGATGGGTGGATTGCAGAAGTCCAACTTGCAACTGACGCACGCCCTCAGGCGGAACGTCTCGGTCTGCTCGTCCCAGGACTCCCGGGCTACGTGCCCATGCGCGACCGAGATCAGCTGACATGGACTAAAGCCGACGGGACATCGTCGCCAGACTGGTGGGAGATCGGCAAAGCTGGATGGGGGATCTTTGCCTCGTCCCCTAGTGCACCCGAGAGCGAGAAGGAGGTCGCGGCCGAGAAAGACATGGATGTCTATGTCGAGACCGCCGCCGCGACCGCACTACCCTTCTCCACGGAGGACGACTTCGTAAGGCCTCCCTTGGATATCTTATCCGTCATTCCTCCCCCTGACCTGTTCATTCCCAGTTTCCCCTCGCCGTGCTTCCCCCTTACGAACCTCCCGCGCCGCCCGTCCCAAACCCAAAGTCCAACTTGCCGTATTTCCCTAATCATCTCGCTTACCTCCCGGCCAACCTCATGCCCACGCCCTCGCGCTTCATCTCGGAAGACGCCAGCTGTCTTGACAACCTGGGGGGCGAACGGATCGACCTGATCACCATCATCCGCATGCCACAAGAAGAGCGGGAGCGTACGGGCCAGGTGGAGGTGGAGGGTGAAGATATCTCGAACGAATGGGGTGGGGTCGAGTTTGGAATTGTTCGAATCGGCGTGGAGAAGTGAGCTGAGAATCTGAGTCGCGTTTCCATCTGGTTCATTAGCAGTCAGTAGTCTAGAACATGGGTTGTACGGTTTATCACACATCACGAGTCGTATGAGTCCAGTGCACGATAATGTACTCTACATTATATGTCACATGGAGCGTAGCTACATTCTGAACACTCCCCAATCACCGCCGTCCCCTTCTCGGCTCCCCTCCATCTTCCTGCCCTCCCTCTCATCCGCCGCCAACTCCAGCCCGAGGCCCAGAATGTCCCGCGTATCGCTCGGATGAATGATACCATCATCCTAGCCAGCTCGTCAGCTCAAACGACTTCGACAGAGGTATGAGAACGGATCTACCCAGATCCGCGCGGTAGAATACAATGCAGAACTCTGCGTCTCGATCTCGCTCTTCAGGTCCTTGTACCGATCGGGTCTCTTGCCCGAGACGGACTGCATCACCGACGACAGTTGGTCGGGTCCCATGACGCATATCTTGGAATTTGGCCACATGAACAGGAAGCGTGGCGAATACTGCCAAGCGGTATCAGTCCACTTTCGTGCTATGCTTGAAAACCTAGACTTGCCGCTCTCCCACACATGCCTTTCTGCCAGGTCAGAATACTTTCGCATTACAACTAATGGACTGACCGTAATTGCCCGCCCTTCAGATAGCCGTCAGCTCCCACTTGCACTCGACACGAGACACTCACCCATAAGTCCCGCCAACGACGATGGTGAACTTGGGCACTTTGGCTCGCGCGACCGCTCGCACCATTTTGGCGCCGTCTTTGGCAATGCCGCCCTTCTCTGCTTTCTCCCCGACCATATAGCCACTGACGTTGACGAGAAACACGAGCGGGATAGAACGCTGGGAGCAAAGTTGGATGAAGTGCGTCGCCTTGAGCGCAGAATTAGAGAGGAGGACGCCGGCGTTGGCGATGATGCCGACTCTGTTTCGTCGAAACCGGTCTCAGTACCGCTAGTGGGCGCAAGGGCAGGACCTACGTGTATCCGTGTATCTCGGCAAAGCCCTACATAGATGTTCTCGTCAGATTCGCGGGAGAGATTGCCGCAAGGTATGCTCACGGTGATGATCGTTTTCCCATACTCCTTCTTGAACTCTCTGAACTCGCTTCCATCGACGACTCTCGCGATGATCTCCCGCATATCAAATGCCTTTCTCCCGTCGCTCGGGATAATGGCATTCAGATCCTCCACGGGATGTATTGGCTGTTTCACCCGAGTCTCCCTGATCGCATCGTCGCCGTATTTCCGCTGACCAGAGGGCATTAGCAGACAGATTACATGTCACGGTAGGTCCAGCTGACTTGTTTGACAAGCTTTGAACAGGGCGATCCCAGGTCGAGTATCGCCTCTCGAGCTAAGCGGATCGCATGCGAGTCGGAAGTGGCGAGATGATCGGCGACTCCGGACACGGACGTGTGCATTTCACCACCCCCTGGACAATGCCTGCTTTAGCTGCAAGCCGACCGCAAATGCGAGACTGAAGCCCACCGAGAGACTCGTCGTCTATAATTTCGCCCGTCGCCGCTTTGACCAGAGGTGGTCCCGCAAGAAAGATGCGTCCTTGGTTCTGTGAATCGTTCCTTTCAGCTTTCGATACGCCGCGAGGAGAACTTCCGGCTACCTTGACTATTATGACTACATCTGACATGGCAGGCATATACCTTTGAGACCATCAGCTACCGTTCCGGTTTGTACAAGGGCGTCGTAGCTTACGCCCCGCCCGCAACGCTGATCCCATGCACCACGCTAACCTGGGGTATTCCCAGTCCCGACATTCTCGCCATGTTGTAAAAGATCCGTCCGAAGTGATCCTGCCTTCACGATGAGACCTTTCTCTTTAGTCTACCTAAAACAAGACGTACATGATCCGGGAATACTTGTGCTTGGTATGGCAAAGCTGCACCTCCTGATTCGACTGGGGTATATCTGAGCCCAGCACTCGTACGAGACAGGTTTCGAAGTAGACTTACCGAGATATATACACGGCAAACGGTTTTCGAGAGCGATTTCCTGGGCGCGCAGATGCTTTTTCACCTACGATTCTTTGGTTGGTTACTTCGATCGCAAGGTGGAGAGCTCGGCACAAACAGTAAGCGGATAGTAAGCACCACCTTTGACCGTCGGATCATTTGCGACAATCATGCACTTCCTTCCAGCGACCATCCCTGGGCAGCATTCTCAGCACTCACTCAGTACTATAGCTACACGCTAGCTCACCGATCCCGGTCACGAGGCCAGCTCCAGGTATCTCGTCCTCATACACCTCGTGTCCAGCCAGAGGCGAGAGCTCCACGAAAGGCGAGTCGGAGTCTAGGAGCATATCCACCCTGGTGTTCCAGTCAGTGGCCGCAGTTGTTGACTACAGCACCCGGACTCACCTCTCTCTGACCGATAACTTTCCCTTGCCTTTTGCCCTCCACTTGTCTAATACCTCTCTTCCTCCTCCTTCTCTAGTCTTTTCTCTAAGCGCATCCAGAGCTGAGATCTGCTCGGCCATGAAAGCTTTGTTGGCTTGAGATTCCTCCGAGTTGGGTTACAGCGCCGTCGGGATGGGAGGGGAGGGGACAAGTCGTGCCGGGGGCATGGCCATCAGGGTCCGTATCTGAAGTCCAAGACGACGCAGCGATGCAATACGGAGTTGTAGACGATACATGATGGATGAGCTGAAGGGAGCAGGATAGATGGACAACCAACATCCTAGCGGTGGAATGGACGTGGAACGCAGACAGGTGACTTTGACCGGGTACCTTAGCCGAGCCGAAATCATTCTCGTCGCCGGGGTCAAAATATTGTACATACACTTTCTTGACAGCTGTTGGACGCCTAGGTCGTCTGTGAATTTGACCTTTGCCATCGCGACCCAGCCGTTGAGATCGTTTCCTGGAAACGGTACTTCGTCTCCAAGTCCCAACAAAGCTCTTCTAATCGCATTAAAGACCTGTAGGATCCCTCGGCATCCCCATAGATGATCTCATGTTCCTTGTGGCCTCCCACAGCCGCTGATATTCCTCCCCACCTCGTACGGCTCCCACCTCGTACGGCAATTGAAAGATCAGGACGACCAAGTCTCAGCTCAAAGCTCTTCGCCGTAGCCTCCTCGAGTGTTGAGAGAGCATTGCTACCGCGAATGAACTTCGTGTCTGTGAATTTGATGGAGCTGCGAATGCTTCAGCCATGGGAGCAGTATAGGCCCTGAGAGACATCAGTATGCGGTGAGGAATGAAGTCACCCAATCGCATTATCTCGGATGGTCTCGAAGTGTGCCTTCTGCAGCATCTCCAACAAGTGGGTGTCGCGCGAGGTTTAGGACGCGGAGATCAACTTACTCTTTCAACATCTTTGCGACTCTAGTTACGCACTCAAAGATTACTTCTCGGGGAGCAGCAGTCGCGCAGCATGAACGCTGTGATTACGTCTAGCGCCGCGTCTTCGGGCGACCGAGCGTAGCGTCCTTTGTTTTGATTGCTAACATCCAGTGAGAAGTTCCTTTAGCCTCTAGGCAACGATACTCTGCCTTACGGTGTGGGAAGCGCGATATCTCAATGATGTCCAAGAGGCTTGTATCGTCATGTCCTCACCTGGCGTTATGATACTGATCATTCACCCTTTGGAAAGTCATCTTCTATAACCCGCAAAGACCTTCTTGGCTATATGAGGTTCTGAGTCTCAGGCCCTCAGACCGATGTCATCTTTAATTGCATACGCGATCAAGCTGTCTGACGGAGATGTACGGGGATGCCCCAAGTGAGGACGGCTGTGCACTGGTGATGGGAAAGTGAACGTCGGAGTGAACATATGCTCGAGAGTGAACGTTTCGGTGGACTGATCTTTCGCCACCCACCGAAGCGGCGGTTGAGATGAAGTACCCTTCTGCCATGTTGCTTTCTCATCATAACGCGACATCCACCAGAACATCCGCGTCGGATCACATCAGCAGGTTGTTTGACAGCAAAAACCTGCTCACGTCAGCCTGTACCGGATGTAACGCTTACAAGTCGAGCGCGTGGCCTTTTGAATGTGGATAGCCACGGTTCGGATATCAAACCTTCCCCTGACGCTGAACCAACCATGCTCGGAAGACTCCAACTGCCACCACTATATCAGCACCAGGAGGACTGCCTGGAAGCAGTGCACTGTGCGTTGCAGACGGGCAAAACGCGAGTGGGAGTTTCGCTACCTACCGGCACGGGGAAAACCAGAATCATGCTCGAGATCATCAAGGGTCTTGGAGAACGACAGATGGAAGAGCACGCCGCCGATGAGAGAGAAAAGCAGGAGATACTTGATCAACTCCCTCCCGCCAAGCGCACTCGTATCATGAGTCTTCAGCGCAAAGAACTCGACACCAAGAAAGGCCGCAGTACGGTGAAAGGTCAATACATCATTCTCGTTACCTCGGCCTCGTTACCTGAGCAAATCAAGACGGTTGCTCAGAGTATCTTGGGAGCGGACTGGAAGATCGAGATAGATCAGGGGTCGACAAGGAGCTCCGGCCAGGCGGACCTGTATGTTGTCGTCTCTTCAGAGACCTCCGTTGATCTACGACCGGCAGAACGATTGCCACCCGAGCATCAGTGCTTGGCAGAACCGAGAAATTCAATCGGTCCACCATCACTTGTGTCATCGTCGACGAGGCGCATCACGCTTCTTCCGATGGGGATGTCTATCTATCTCTCAGCTATAGCGATCAACCGCTGACCAAGCTACAGGTTTCTTCGGATCCTTCATCAGTTCAACGCCGAAGTCAAGGTTGCAGAAACCGTGGCTAGCCTTCACGACCCGTGAGGTCATGTTTGCTTTCGTATCGGGTTTGGCACTTATGTTGTTTTTCTACGACCAGTCACTCCAGCTGTCGAGTACCAATCATCGGTTCCAGCGGAACATTCTTTCGACATGATAACAAATACCTTCGATCGGTCTTTGAGAACGTTGTGTATCATAGGACTTACAAGGAGATGAGTGATCTTGGAATGTGAGTAAGGTTCGCTTCGTAAACTGGCCAATGACCGGATTGGCCGGACTCTAGCATATCTCCCATACAACTGGAGTCTACTTTCAATCTCCTGAATATCGAGAAAGATATTCTGCCAGCCCAAGATATCAAGACTAGGTTCTTAGAAGAACTCGTCAATACCCCCGCGAATCTGCACAAAGTCGTGAAGTTCTACGAAAGCCTTACCCGTAAGTCACATCGCTGGAACCCGAGAATCTTCACTGACTCATCCAGCCCGACCGCGATCAACTCTTATTTTTTGCGCAACACTAAACCATATGGAAAACCTTCGGGAGACGTTTGAAGCTTGTGGCATCTGTGCTCCTTTTGTTCGCGGGGACACAGCTATTCCCAAGCGACTCGCCATCGTTGACGCCTTCCAGAAGGGAGACATTCCCATCCTACTAAATTGTGGTGTTCTGAACGAGGGAGCAGACATTCCCGCTGTATGTGTGGTTCAACTACAAAGGAAAGGGGAAGTGCTAAAGCTTGTAAGATTGATTGTCTGATTCGTCTGCGACCCTGTCAAAGTCTGGTTAGGATTGTACAAGAGGTAGGCGATAATGAGTCTTCAGCCTACCAGCTCACTCTTGACAGGCTGGCAGATCGTTTCGTCTGTCTCCTCAGACCGGGAAGAAGAAATGCCTGATCGTAGATTTCTGCGATGTAGAGGGGAAGCTCGAGTCAGCGCTGGACGCCGAGTTGCGAGAGGACTTCATGCTCGATGGAGAGTGAGGCAAATTCGCGGAAGTATAGTTTGCAAGAACCTAGTACTGCTCGTACAATGCATGTATTTGATATCACCTCCTCCAGCCACGCGAGAGGTATACCTTGCTCTGCATCTTTAACCCGCTCCAGATCTCCCTCCACCACTCCTTGACCCACTTGCCCATCTTAGTTCGGTTGGCAATCTGCCAATCCGCATAAAACTGAGATAGGCAATCCTCCGTCCGCCTGATATCCAGTTCGGAGGGCGGATCTGACGCTGGCGGCAGGAGTGACAGTCTGTGTTCGCGCTGGGCGTTGAACTCGGAATTCATGGCCGACTAGGAGGTCCGTTAGGTCCAGTTTAGTGAAGTTGATCATAATTACCCAGTAACGATGATTCATCGCATCGACACGTTCGCGACGCAGTCTCCACTCGAGCTCCAGTTCGCCACTATTGCTCGCAATCGAGGACGGAAATTCTGAGGTGGAGTACGGGGAGGTTGAAGATCGTCGTTTGGTGGAGGTGGAGGCATATATGACGGGACGCATGTTCGAGTAGGGATCCGGTCTACGCCTTTGTCAGCTCGGTCCCTTTTGCTGCCAGTCAGTTTGAGCTTACGGTGCAACGAGGTCAACGTCGTCCCCATTATTGACACGTTCGGCCCGCCGTCGACGAGACGTCGTAGTAGTCGTAGGAGAGCTCGCTGCCGATGTCGACGCGAAAGCGTTCCTCGAGACGGATGTGGGGAATCGAACGAGGCAGACTCTAGCGCTGGCTGAAAGCATCGTGGTATTGTTTGATAATGCTGATTGGATGCACAAACCTCGAGTCCGGCAAAAGTCGAACATGGCATCGGAGATCTCGCCCAGTCCGCTCAAGCAGCCGTGGGAAAGCCGGCAATTTCAAGCTTTTGGACAGAGCGGCAACTGTCAAGCGACGTGCTCAAGACTTCAGTGACGAGCGCTCGCAGCAGATACAGCTCAGAAATCATGGAAGAGTCAGCAAAGGAAGAGATTCCCGTCCCTCTAACGACGAAGAGGAAGAGAACAGGAAAACAGAGGGAGGAAGCGAAGAAAGCGGCTATTCAAGTCGGTCGATTTCCATATCTTGGTTTAGGAGGAGCACTCATCGTTGGACAGGCAAAACTTGATGCGGAGAAGGCTGAAGAGGAAGGCAAGGTAGCAGAGGAGCAAGATATCAAGACGGGCGGGAGTACGGAGGTAGCTTTGGCGAAACAAGCGGCTGTCGATCCTGCTGTGGGAGGTGCCGAGGTTGACAAGAAATCTTCTCCCGACGTCGGAGCTATTGCCAAGCGAATAGTGAGTGTTATCCTTGCTGCTATCTCGGACTTGGAGCTCTAAGTCTCACCAACATTGTCAGCCACAAGCAATCAAAACCCTGCATCCGCTATTCAAGCAAGCGAAGACGCAAGAAACGCAGCGGCTGATCAAGAAGGTGAAATTCTTGCGGTAAGCTTGAGCTGTATGGCAGACTGGAATGCCTGCTGAACATTTTCAGGACGAAACCAGAAACCGCAGCCGAAGTCAAAGATCTCGAAGCACAGCTTGAACTCCTCACAGTGAGGCCATTCCCTTTGCCGCGAAATCCAGGTCACTAACGACGTCTTGCAGCATCTTCAAATACAACCCCTGACCCAAGCCCATCTTCTCCTAAAGCTCCGCAAACACCCCTTCCTGCGATTGACCTCTCTCTCGGAACCCATCATTTCGCTCCTGACTTCCTCTGCTCCCCGCGACTCCTCGTCTTTGACAATCAAGGTCGAGAATCGCTTATGCTCCAGCAAGCTTGTCTCGGACAACATCAAATCTGTCTTGGCATGGACTGTCGGGGAAGAAGGTGCCGTGCTGAAGAGCCAGGCCGTGGAACGAAGCAAGAGGAAGGAGATTGGGGAGAAGAGGAGAAAGCTCGAGACAGCAAGAGAGGAGAGGATGAACGCGATGAAGGGGATGGTAGATGTTGAGGACGATGAGGATGATGAGGACGAGGATGAAGTGGAAGGTGGCGAGATAGAGGATGAGGAGGAAGATGGAGGGAAGCAAGTTGCCGACGACGCGGGCTGGGAGTCCGGTTCGATCTCCGATGGCGAGTCCATCGCCTCGTCCTCCTCTTCCGCGCTTCCACCCAACAAACGAACAAAAACTATCCCAGAGTCGACATCGAAACCCAAACCCAAAGCCCTACCACTTCCTCGTGCACCACCACCCTCGTCTAAACCCACCTCCTCGACCTTCCTCCCGACTCTCGCGACTGGCTTTACGCTGGGGGACTCTGACGACTCGGATCCCGACATGGACTACGATCCGGACGGCATCATCGGATCCAAAGCGGGCGAGAGGAAGAACCGTCGAGGGCAGAGAGCGCGACAAGCGTGAGTCCGCTTTGCCCTTGTTTATCGCGGTGCTCGTAGCTGATCTCCGAATTTCAGGATCTGGGAAAAGAAGTACGGCAAGAACGCAAAACACGTGGTGAAGGCGCACGAGGAGGAGTTGACGAAGACGGTGGGAGGGAGAGGATGGGGGAGCAGAGGTGGAGCTGCGGGGCCTGGCGCTACTGGTGCACGACCTCCTGCATCGTCACGTCCTGTCTCAGCTGCGATGACGACAGAACACCAGCCGCCCAGAGGCGCATCAACCAGAGGACGAGGCGGATCCGGCGCGTCGTCCATTCGACCAACTTCCATCTCGTCTCAACCATCGTCAACGTATACGAAACCGGCAGCAGAGAAAGAACCAGCCTTGCATCCATCTTGGGAGGCGGCGCGATTGCGTAAACAAAAGGAAATGGCCGCCGGTGTGGCCGGTGCAGGGGCAGCGAAACCGACAAAGATCGTTTTTGACTAGTTCAAGTTCGATAGTGCATGCATGTTACTGTTATGGTTTTGTTATACAAATGTATTTGAATCTATGGTGGAGGGCCGGGAAATGGAGACATCTACAACCCGCTTAAAGCAAGTTGGAAGGGTACTCAAACTCGGTGGGAGCGACAAAGTTTTCCTTGATCGATCGCGCAGACTGTCATGAGTTGTCAGTGACTGCACGCAGGACAAAAGGGAAAAGACAGAAACGCACGATGAATCGGTAGAAGATGTTCATGGAACCCGACTTGTCGTTGGTGCCCGAAGCTCTGGCACCACCGAAGGGCTGCTGGCCGACCACGGCACCGGTACACTGGAGAAATAGTTAGCGGCGCTCTCCTCCCGAATGGGCAACTACACACCTTGTCGTTCAAGTAGAAGTTTCCGGCGGCGTTTCGGAGCTTGTTGGCACCGACGACCAAGGCAGCTCGGTCTTGGGAGAAGCTGAAAGCGAGTCATGATCAGCTGATACCCTTCAGATCAGCAGCCAAGACTTACACAGCTCCAGTAAGCCCGTACTCGGTGGTCTCGTCGATGAGTTCACAGGTCTTTTCGAAGTCGGCGTCCTCGTAAACGTAGACCTAATTGATTAAATGTCAGCTTTGCGACGATGTGCGAGACCGAGGACGGGAGACGACTCACAGTGATGACGGGACCAAAGATCTCAGTGGTCATGGTCAAAGACTGGGGGTCCTTGGTGACGATGACGGTGGGCTTGATGAAGAAACCCTTCGAGTCGTCCCATTCTCCACCGGCGATGATCTCCCCACCCTCCTTCTTGGCCTGCGTGATGATGCTCGTAATCTTGTCAAACGCAGGTCGGCCAATTACGGGTCCGGTGAAGTTCTCAAAGGCCGAGAAAGGTCCGATGGAAATCTTGTTGGTCTCGGCAATGAGGGTCTCCTTGAAACCGCCCTTCCAAAGCGAGGCGGGCACGTAACATCGGGAAAGAGCGGAGCATTTTTGTCCTGATTCACCGAGTCAGTTGGGAACAGGACATGGGAGGAGAGGCTGCTCACCAGAGTACTCGAAACCGGCTCGGATGGCCTGGACGACACCGGACTTGATGTCGGCAGAGGGGTGGTAGAGATGGAAGTTCTTTCCTCCGGTCTCACCGACAATTCGGGGGTATCCTCGGTACAGGTCCAGGTTGTTGGCAATGTCTTTCCAGAGCTTTCGGAAGATCTGGGTGGATCCGGTGAAGTGAAGACCGGCAAATTGCTTGTGGTCGATACATTGCTTCACGACGTCGGGAGGGGATCCCTGGATATCGTTGTCAGATCAGGATCCGCTGCGCACTCGATGATGAGATACTAACGGGAACGAACTGGATGACGCTGGGGGGCAGACCGGCCTCGAGGAAGATTTTGTGGACGATGTAGTTGGAGTAGGTGGCCGCGGGAGAGGGCTTCCAGACGACGACGTTTCCGACGAGAGCAGGAGCTCCGACCAGGTTCCCACCGATAGCGGTCTGTCAAGAGGGTGAGTGCTGCGTACGGTGAGGTGATAGGAAGCAACTCACAAAGTTGAAGGGGGTGACGGCAAGGACGAAGCCTTCGAGGGGTCGGTACTCCGTTCGACTGGACAACTTTATCAGCTGACGTCCTAAATAGAGCAGGTTGACTCACTTCCAGACACCGGGCGAGTTTCTAGGGGGTTGCTGGGCGTACAGCTCCTCGACAAACTTGACACCGAATCGCAGGAAGTCGATCAACTATGATAAGGTCGCCTAATCAGTCCCGTCGTCGCTTCAGTCACCGCCTCCAACCCACCTCGGCAGCCGAGTCGATCTCTGCCTGCCACGCGTTCTTCCCCTGACCCAACATGGTCGCGGCCATGATCTCGTATCTGTACTTTCCGGCAATCAGGTCGGCGGTCTTGAGGAAGATGGCGGCTTTATCGGCCCAAGGGAGCTCCTCCCAGGCCTGTTTGGCCTTGAGGGATCCCTCAATGGCGGCAGCGACGGTCTCGGGCGTGGCCGAGTGGTAGGTGCACAAGTGTCGCGCAGAGTCGTGGGGGAGGTACTGCTTCTGCAGGTCGCCAGATTTGACCTGTTCCGCTCGCGTCAGTAGGTGAAGACTACCGATTCTGGAAGCTCGGGAAGACCACCCACCTCCTTTCCGTTGACGATACAGGGGATTTCGAACGGCATCTCGGACTCCATCTTGGCCAAAGCCGCTTGCAGTCCCTTTCGCTCCTCAGACCCAGGTGCGTAGTTTCGCTAGAGAGATTGCCCAGTCAGGTTTTCCGGTTTTCTTATCAATTTTAGAGAGACAGGATACTAACCATGGGCTCATTGTGGACCTCGGGGATCTTGAAGGACGCGAGTTGAGAAGCCATCTTGGACAGTATGGGTTTTGGGGGGTTTTAGGTAGGAGTTATGAATGCAGGACTGGAGTCGAGTCGTCGAGCAATATATACATGTGGTCTCGAGACGAAAACCGGTTGGACCGCGAAGGGACGGTATTGCCGGAGTCGACCCTGAAACCAACATTTCGTTTACCCCGACCGCGATTTGAGGGGCGATACCGCGGCCGACAGATCAGATATCAAAAGTTCTGCCGATTGAATATTGATAGATAGACTACTCTAGCAGCTCTGCACTGAGATTGGCGTTGGACCAAACGTTCACCACCCAGTCGCCCTTCATACCCCTCTCGTAAGCCGATGGGATCAGCAGGTATACCCCTCGGTCCAGATTGAACCTGTTTGTCGATACGCCACATATGGATTCCGCATAAGGTCCGGTAGTGACCACCTGGTCACCCAACGAGGCTCCCGTCCCACGTTTGAACAGCGTCAGATTCAGCGGCGTCGTCGATGGAACAGGGAGATGAAGTCGACAGCTGTCGTTGCATCAGACTTTGTACATGCACGGTCTTTAGCCAGACTCACGTCAAGGTCCCGGGTTGCGACAGCATGATCTCGATCTTTGGGTTAATCATGTAGTCCCCTGTACTTGGCCTCCCGCCCGAGTTTTCTGCCGTCCATCTCCCCTTGATGACGCGACTGTACATCCCCGCACCCTCTGGTGGGATTGCTTTGAGCACCAGTGGGAAATCCGCCTCGACCGAGAGTGTATATTTTCCGAATCGTCTCGTTTCATAGGTGGACACTACGAGCGTGTAAATGTCGTCTTTACTCAAGTCAACATTGCCACCCAAAAGGATAATACGACACTCACTTTCCAGCGCAGCGATATCCAAATACGCCGTGCCGTAGGAGTAAGCACCAGAATCAGCCACGATCGACGCCTTGTCCATCCTTCGGACCAATCAGCTCAACTACCCACACAGTCTTACAAAACTCACTCGAAAACCAACTCTCCTCTCCCATGCACCATTTTCACGTTCCACGGCAGATCCTTTTCCCCACGCAAAATGATGCGAACTACTGCTTTGCGCGAGGAGCGTGTCTGGGCCGAGAGGTCGAGTCGGTACTGCGGGTTTATCATGTGAGACGGGTATCCGGCATGACCACCGGCGTTTCTGCTCGTCAAGGTTCCCGAGACCTGCAACCCAAAAGAGAGAAGCATCAGTTGACCGACAAACCGATACTGGGGTTGTTGCTCATACACTTTGAGTGAAGGGAAGACTTTGACTGATTCGGTCTAGCGATACCGCGCACCCTTTCGGAGCAAACGCCTGGAGCGTAAAGTCCGTTTGAAAGACCCCTCGATCCCTAGAAGCCATGACAAGGAGATTGGTGTTGGCCCTGGGGATCGTATAGCGGACCTGCGCGACATGTCAGCACGTGCGGAAATTGTCAGTCTTCCTTCTCACTGACCAAGGTGTGCATCCCATTCGTGTACGGACTCTGGCCGGGTACATCAGTCGGGCCCTTCGAGCCTGTCGTTCTCATCAACTTGCCATGGCATGCGATCTTCGTTGCAGTACGGTACTCTTCCCGGTACCGTCTCCAGACTGCTCATAGACATGCAAGGCCACATCGTCCGTCTTACGATCTTTGTTCATCATATGTTGGGAGAGAAGGATCCATATCTCCGTTTCGGCTGGAGCAGTCACCGAGAGGCTGTATCTCGGACTTGAAGCTGGTACAACGTCAGTCAGTCGTAAGATGTGACAGGGCCGAGGACTTACATGTTGTCTCGAGATTATCATTCGCTAAGGAGGGCTTAGGCCACGACCTAGAAGTTCAGTCAGCCTATACTATATTCGGAACCGGAACAGCATACCAGTGGCGTCTCGCTGTCGTAGGTCTGAGGTCCGGATCCCAGTTGAGAAACAAAGCGTCAAAATCGGTGCACACCGCATCCCACGACCTTCGAAAGTAGCCTACATTCCTCGTCAGTATGATCAATCTGACTTCACAATTGCACAGACCGGAACTACGTTCGCTGTCCTCATTCTCCCTCGGCAGACCCGGATCGAAAATCTCCAACCATCGCTCGCCGTTCTCCTCGAACAGCTCTGCTGGTCATTACCACTGGTCCTGTGCAGACTTGTCAAAGCCATTACGTACCTGCTACGCCATAGGTATGTCGGCTGACCAGTGAATTGTTCTGAACGCTCTCCCCCGTCCCAAGGGTGATCAACACCGTCCCGTCCGTCCACGCAGCTTGGACTCTCCGCCATTCCTTTTCCCGCTGGAACCCCGCGCCAAGACTGATACGCTCGGGTATCCAGCCCGTAAAGGCGTAAATGTCTGGGGAGGGGTTCGATCCAGGAATCGTATAGCCTCCGAGGACCTTGACGTAGGCCTTGCAGAGGAGCGGAAACCAGGCTAACGTGCTCGAGGGCGAGAAGGATGAGTAGCAAGTCGCCACGAGAGGCCGGTGGGAAGTCGAAGAGATGGGGAGAAGGGCGTCGATAGGGATCTGCGAGTGAGACAGTCGCTCAATGGTAAGCCAGAGGTCAGTACCGTTATAGCGGTACTTGCACTTCGCCACGCCCCGTTGATCCATAACTTGGCGACATGTTTGCCATTGTTCGATGATCGTGGACGAGATGCTGCTTGAGGGTACAAAGATGTCCGAGCGAGCTGGCCGGTTGTGAGCCATCCACTTCCACGGAGGATGAGCAAGACATACACTTCTTCCCCACCGGCTCTCGTATAACACGCAAACGCCCAACCCGGAGACAAGGGAGCAGTCTGCACCGCGCCCTTGTGAAATGATCCACTTGCTGGTCTTGTCGGCTCCCATTTGCATTTCGGCCTCCTCGCCATCCTTCCATGCGTCCTCCCTTGCCGCCATCCAGACAGGATTCTCGGACAGCTGGTCCTCTGTCAATTCAGGCTGCCGCTCATCTCTCCATTGCTCGCCCTCAAAGCCTCTATCGCTTGGTGTGCGCCACTCCTCCAGCAAAACGCCGTTCACCACGCCCCCTCGTCGTCGAATCGCATCCTCTTCGAGCCGATCCTCCGTGGCTACCTTTCCGACCTGACCGCCGAGCTGCTCTATCCTCCTCTTGATCTTTTCCGCGCGCTCGAGGACCAAACGCCATTTCTTGGTCAGATTGGCGCGTTCCGTGGACGGGACAAGCGACGAGGACAGCAGGTGCGAGTAGGTTGCGGCGGCCGCAATGTATTGCGGGAAAGCGTTGAGTAGGGTTGGGATGGGCGAGGACTGGGACGGGAGGGTGGATAATTGAGATTCACAGAGGACCGCTCGGTTAGCTAGGTCCTGAGCAGGAATGAGTATCACAGCAGGGGGAAGTATACGATGGACCCACAGTAGCGAGTTGAAGACCTTGTTCGTAAGTGGTAAAAGACATGTCGAGTCCATTCTCGACAGCGTATCCGGCTTCGGTTTTCGTTAACAGCCTGCGTTCGGCTTCGACAGTCCGAGCTGGTGGGTTGGGACCCTTGCGACACGTCCCGAGGGCAAGTCTATGACAGATGGCGACGATCAAGTCAATTGCAACAACAACGCTTCGGAGGTTTCTTCCTCTCCCACGTGGAGATATGCACATCCAGGAAAGAAAAGTCGAACCGCAAATGCTTTCCAATTTTGTTTTCCATTGACACGGACTCTAGTCACCAACAGCATGACGACCCATCACCCCCGCCAACACCCCATCATCCTGCTCACCGGTATGCTACACTATCCTGAACTCATTCGGGTGGCAGCAAGCTGATCCACCGTGCAGGCACTCCCGGCGCTGGGAAAACTTTACACTCTACTCTGCTCTCGACTTCCTCGCCGGCGAGCTCACCGTTCAAGCACCTCAACATCGGGGACATCGTCAAGGAGCATGGTTTTCACGAGGGCTGGGACGAAGAGTGGCAGTCGTGGCTGATTGACGAGGACCGCCTACTGGATTACCTGGAGGAGGTGGTCAACCCGGAAGATGAGGCGTCCCAGACTGGTCAGTGGGGTCTCTGGTTGAGTCGTCATGGGCGGATGATTGATACACTGGTTCGTGGTAGGCTTCATAATAGACCACCATGACCCGTCACTGTTCCCGGAACGATGGATCGACCTCGCCGTCGTCCTGACGTGCGATAACTCTGTCCTGCACGACCGCTTAGAGGCAAGGTTAGTGTTGGTGAACGAGGCATGAGAAGAGGTCATGCTGATACGAGGCGTGCCATCAGAAACTACCCGGCCAACAAATTGACCGAAAACATCACGGCGGAAATCATGCAGACGTGTCTGAGCGAAGCGCGCGAGTCTTATGCCGAGGAGATCGTGGTCGAGCTAAAGTCGGATGGGAGCGGAGGAGATGGCGAGGTCGAGGAGAATGTCCGACGGATACTGGAGTGGTGTTCGAGTTGGAAAGCACAGCAGGGGGAGGAGGAATGAGAAAAGAACGACGAGCGGTGCGATGCGAGTGAGGGGCTCGTCTCTGCAAGAGGGGAGTGAGGGATCTAAGGAACGATCAGAGGAGTGGGTCGGGAGTAGTCGTCCGGATGGACGGAGGATGTCATTCGGTGGTCGTTGAAGACGAGAGATCAGTTCGGAGAGCGATCGATATTGGGGAGACCATTGGGTTCCTGGGATGCCGGCTGTTATCAAAAGTTATAGTATCATGCATGATTCGTTTATCTCGCAGACCGCGCCATCTATCCGTACACGCTGAGAAATCGAGTCAGTTGGTGCATCGTGGGGACAGACCTGGCGCAGCTCACAGTCTGAAGACGTCGTTCTGCACAAAGTAGCCACCTCCCTCGGGGACGAGCTAGACAGAACCCATTCGTGAGTGACTAGCCCCCCTGCTTGGATCACAGAACCCACGTGGAACATCTGCGAGTACTGCAAGACGTTCTGTCCGTCATCGACCAGCAGCTGGCCCGTGACGAGAACCAAGACGGAGGCGATGGTGGAGGACGCAGGCTGGGCGTCGAGTGTCAGGACATTGTGCTGGACCTTGGCGAACGGAAGGCCCTGCGGCGTGTCAGCAGGGTATTTACACACTGCTGGACGACATGGCTCACTTCGAGCTTCTCCATGATGCCGGCTGTTCCCATTATGGGTGTGTTCTCCCATGTCAGCATTGAGCCATCTCGCTGCGTGTCGTCAGCTTGTACCTCCATTTGGCTGCAGAGAACTAGCTCACGTAAAGGGGCGCAAGCTGAGCTCGACCGGAATCGAAAGTTTGGTAGTAATAGTCTACGTCGTGAGACCCCAGTGAGTCCCTGTTCTCATGCCGAGCAATCATCAGAACTTGGACATACCCGTAAACTGCGGTATAAATCAGTCTCCTTCCGACTCCAGCACTTCCTTCCCACTCACCTGTTTGGCAATAGCTTGGATGTCTGCCATTTTGCTTTTGATACGTTGCTTGGGACAGAGGGTGGCGAGCGACAAGGATGGTGAGGAAGGGTGTCAACAAAATCCTTACCACACACCGGGGTCCGAGGTCTGGGAACGCAGTATGCCACACTCCCGGACTTTCGGTGATATCCCTCGTGTGCTCGGGTGGAGGTGTTTCATCATTTGACGTCGGTGCTTGCAGGGTAAAGTCGCGTCAAAAGCACAACAACCCACTCAGATCACCTCCTATCCTCCTTTCATCTCGGACCCCTCTTGTATATCCATCACCCACATACAGCTTACCCTCTCGATCCCGACCGATACACCCCTCCAGCATGTTCGCCAAAGCCGCCGCCGCCGTACTGCTCTCAGCCGTCGTTGCTTCCGCAGTCCCCTGTGTCCAATTCGACACGGCTTGGAACTTGTACGCCTTTGGCGGGTCGTCCGATGTCAACCTCGGAGCCAACACCACCTGGGCGTGTGGGTCGATCTGCCCCTGCACATACACCTTTCGCTGATCACTTCTTTCAGCTCCTAGCCCAACAACCTTGACCACCACCGGTCGACCGTGAGTGTGCGGTCCAAGCTGAGAAATCCAAGCTGAAATGCCTTCGGCAGACCATGGACGGGGAACTACACGCAGTGTATCCTCAACCAGAACGACAATATCATGTATGTCATCGGGGGTGATTCCGCGAACCCAGGTGTGCGTACTTTTCAATCTTGCGATGCACCAAGGTCACGAGCTCATCCGCCGGTCCCAAAATAGGACATTTACGTCTACAACTTTGGCACCTCTTCGTGGTCGACCCAGACGACTTCTGGGGCGCCAGCCAACTTGGGCAACTCGCGGTCGTCTTCGGTGCTCGACCACGACACGGTTGTCATCTACACCCTCCCCGGTGGATCCGGACAGTCACTTTACCAGCTCGACCTCTCCAGTGTGACCGCGTCGGCATCGTCGAGCGCCCTCGCGTGGTCTGCCGTCGAAAATCCTTCCTTCTCCACGGATGGGTACACTGTTACCATGGCTGAGGCGTCCAATCACATCAGTAGGTGATTGCAACTGCCGGTCGGGAGGTACCGCTGATGTGCTTTGCAGACTTCTTTGGTATCCCCTCGACCACTGCCGGCTCGGCTGATCTCTTTGTCGTTCACTGTGAGTGCTTCGATTGGACGCAATGTGATTCATGCTCATTTGAACAAGACGCCTACTTCCAGCCCACTGCCCAAGCCTACCCAACCGTGAACGGCGGCACCACCTTCCCCGACACCCCCGGACAGGCCATCAGTGTCCCTCTTGCGTCGAATGATGTGCGTGTCACACGGCTCCTCTCTCCATTACGCTTTCTGACCCCGGTTCTCAGGTGCAATACCAAATGGTCTTCATTCCCACCGACTTCTCGAACACGTACGTTGTAACCCACTGGACGGATCCCGGGAACTACGCGACCACCTCGACGGTCCCCTTCACCTCGTCCCTCATCAACTCGACTCAGATCCTGCCCGCTCCTTCGTCCCAGGATGCCAATGCTGCGTACGCTGCTTCCGACACTGCGCTCGTCCAGATTGATGCTGCCGGAGACCTCTACTACATTACCGGTGCTTTCACCCCGAGCTTTGATGTCGCCACGAGCGCCAGCTGGACCAAGATGTCGTACACGCTCGCAGGGACTGGCGGAACCGTGTCTAGCTCTTCGTCTTCGTCTACTTCTGCTTCTGCTTCGGCGTCTTCGTCTGCCTCTGCATCTGCGTCGTCGTCTGTATCAGCGAGCGGTAGCAGTGCCAGTGCAGCGGCGACTACTTCTGCGTCGCCAGCAAGTGGCTCTGCCAGCGCTTCGGCCGCTGCCACTTCCAAGGCCGCGTCTGCAGGTCGACGGGGTGTTGAGCTGAGGGATCTGATGGGTGTTTGCATGGGCGTCGCTGCATTGGGACTCGGGTGGATGCTGTGAGGGAGAAGAGGGGAAACGGACATTGCTCATTTGTTCTCCATGGCCAGGGATTACATACGTACATTCTGCACATTCTGCATATTCTGCACATTCTGCACATTCTCTAGTCGGCCAGTGGAATCTACAGGTTGTCGCAAGCATTCCCCTCGTAAACCATAACTTGATTGGCCGCCCCCGTTCTGGACTTGCGTAAATCAAGTTTCACCCGACCAGCGGCTCTTTTCAGGATCCCACTGCAATCGACCCCGGTTTATTTCCGCTTTGGGAAACCGACCCCGGGCGCCTCCGCGAGCCATTCCAAGGGATGGGCGGCGGAGTGTACGGTATATTTCCCGTCATGGTAACGGAAGAGGCAGTCACCGTTGGGTATCGCGAGCGGTTGCGCGACGCCGACCAGCGCCTAGGTCGAGATCATCAAACACGACATAAGGTCGAGCAGCCATGGGACGTTTGGGAGGATCCATCACTCGCCCTCGGAGATTGCATTTGATTACACTTTTCCCCTCGCATCAATATCATTAATGGACAATTCGTGATCGACCGCCTGGGCCATCTTTTCTGTCCTCGTTTTCCCTTTCGTGCTCCATCAGACTCGGACGAAAGAGGGGACGCTCTGTTCTCTCGATTGCTGGCACCAGCTGCTTGGGTCGCTGTAGCAGGAGTAGCCGCTGCATTCCCTCGAGGTGAGTCACTCTCCCCCCGGTCCTCTTCCACACGTCGCAAACAGGCTGAAAACTGTCTCAGCTGGCTAAGTTAGTTGGGTCGTAACAAACATCGGCACATCCCAACGCCACGAGCACACAATGACTCTCCCAGGCAGGAGGTCCGCGAGGTTGTTTGTCATGTCGCTCTGCCTCCCCTACATCGTCGCCGCGAATCCGCTCCCCTTACCCCCTGTCTCTTATACACAT
>JASZXS010000114.1:0-40889 GCA_035521475.1 Tremellales sp. Uapishka_1 | reverse complement strand
GATCTTCCCTCCCCCTCCCCCGCTTCCCAAAGCCTCGGGTCCGATCGATCTCATTCTCCCTCCAACCGAGGATCGTCCACACAAGTACTTTACCCTCTCCAATGGTCTTGAAGCCATCGTCGTCTCGGATCCGAAAGCCGACAAGGCGGCAGCGAGCATGGACGTTGGGGTCGGACATCTTTCCGACCCAGACGACTTGGCTGGATGTGCCCATTTTTGGTGAGGAACCGTTTGGCAGTAGTGGCAAAAGGCCGGAAAGCTGACTGTGGAGGGAACGTTAGCGAACACATGATGTTTCTCGGAACAAAGACCTTCCCAAAGGAGAACGAGTACTCGGTTTACCTGGCGGCACATAACGGCCATTCGAACGCTTGGACGGCAATGACATCGACAAACTACTTCTTTGATGTCGCCCCCGATGCGCTGGAGGGTGCTTTGGACAGGTTCGCGGGGTTCTTCTATGAGCCACTCTTTGCCGAGGTGAGCATGACCGGAAATGGCGTCTGCATCCCGGTTTGGAGCTTACAATCTTCTAGGACTGTACGGAGCGAGAGATCAATGCTGTCAACTCGGAGCACAAGAAAAATCTCCAGCACGACATGTGGGTGAGTGATCATGTTTCTCTCCTTGCGATCTATGTCGTACAGCCTCTAAGCAATACGTCGTAGCGGTTTCACCAACTCGAAAAGCATCTTTCCAAACCCGGACATCCTTACGGAAAGTTCGGGACCGGAGATCGAAAGACCTTGTGGGAGAACGTGAGAGCCGCGGGCAAAGACCCGCGTCAACAGCTGCTCGAGTGGTGGGAGCGCGAGTATTGCGCCAGGCGGATGAAATTCGCCCTTGTCGGCAAAGAACCCGTCGAAGTGCTCGAGAAATGGGTCCGAGACAAATTCGAGAAGGTGCCAGTGAAGACGGAAGGAAGGCCAGAGGTTGGACCGGATGGAGTGCGAGTCGCCTGGGAAGACAGTCCGATCCCTGAGAAAAGCTTGGGAGTGAGTGACTATGGACGGGGTCTCTTTGCGAGAAATGGAGTTGACGCTTTTACAGTCGGTGACGTTTGCCAAACCCGTCAAGGACATGAAGGGGTTGGAAATCACATTCCCATTCCCAGATCTGGACCACCTGTACAAGACGAGGGTGAGGTCGATCGATCTTTCTGCACACACGTAGCTGATATTTTCAGCCTACACACTATCTTGCCCACTTCCTTGGACACGAAGGACGAGGGTCGATCTTGTCATATTTGAAGCGAAAGGGATGGGCGAATGGGATCCGGGCCGGCGGCTCCAGAGGAGCGACAGGATTTGATTTTTTCAAGACGTCCGTCGACTTGACGACGGAAGGACTTGGTGAGTTCCCTCCCAAGCACAGCAAGCGAAAATTGACATGTCCTCCGGAGAACACTACAAGGATGTCGCGCTTGTGATCTTCAAATATCTTGCCCTGTTACGCTCCAACCCCCCCTCTGCGGTCGCCTTCGATGAAATGAAGACGCTTGCCGATATACAGTTCAGGTTCGCCGAGAAGGGTCGCGCTTCGGACTATGTCTCTGCACTATCGAACTATCTGCAACTTCCAGTCCCAAGAGAGAAGGTCGTGTCGTCCAGATACCTCTTGGAAGAGTACAACGAGGACGAGCTCTCGGCTGCTATCAAATTGCTGGATCCCCGCAGAGCCGTCATTGGTGTCACTGGTCAAGAATTGCCCAAAGATGTCGAGGGGTCGTTTGACCTCCAAGAGCCGATCTATAAAACAGAGTACACGGTGAAGACTTTGCCCGAAGAGTTTTGGGTAGAGGTAGGTTCACGGTTTGTCACTAAGTGAACGATGCTGAAGTCGATATATGTAGGCCACCAACGGTGCGGCGATACCTGAGTTGCAGATACCTGGACCGAATTTGTTCATACCGGAAAACGTAGATGTTGCCAAGTCTGAAGTGAAAGACGTGAGTATAGCAAGCTGATCTGGTTGCTGACCCATGAAGCCCGCCGTACGACCCAACCTGTTGCGAAACACGGCTCTCTCCCGATTGTGGCATAAAAAGGACGATACGTTCTGGAACCCGAAAGCGAATGTTGATGTCCATCTCTTCTCGTACGTCTTCTTCTAGTTATGGTTGGCCTTTGATCGCTGACACTGCTTTGGCAGTCCCGTCCTCGACACCACCCCTCGAAACTTTGTCCTCTCCCGCTTGCTCGTCGACATGTTTGCAGACAACACCACCGAAGACGTGTACGATGCGGATCTGGCCGACCTGTCATTCAGCTTCAACTATGGTGGAGACGCGTTCTCGCTCTCCATTGGAGGGTTTAGCGATAAACTCCCGGTGTATGCCGAGACGATGTTGCGGAAGTTGATGAAGTTCGAGGTGGACGAGGAGCGTTTCGAGAAGGTCAGGGACCAGACGAAGCGATATTACCAAAACTTCAAGCTGTCGGAGCCGTATATCATGGCGCACTATTGGGCGTCGTATGTGTACTCGGAGCCCTCGTGGACGCAAGAGGATAAGCTCGCAGAGATCGACTGTGTCACGGCAAAGGACGTCAAGGCGTTTGGTAAAGAGGTGTTTCAGAGGCTGTTCATCGAGACTTTGGTACATGGTGATACGACCGCAGAGGTGAGGACCCTGTCTACCGCAACAATGGATGTGTTTGCTGATCATATATACAAAGGGTGCCAATGCCTTGCAAGACATGCTCGAGCGAGTCATTAAGCCCCGACCGCTGACCGACGCGGAGAAGGCTGCTCGAAGGAGTCTGCTTTTACCGCTGTCTACCGAGCACGTCTACGTCACGGATGTCCCCAACAAGCTGGAACCAAACTCTGCCATCGTGTATTATTTGCACGTGGGCGATAATGTCGACCCCATCTTGCGCGCCAGATTAGAGGTCCTTGGCCAAATCGTTTCGGAGCCGGCCTTCAACGTTCTGAGAACGAAGGAGCAACTGGGCTACATCGTTTACTCTCAGGCGATTGGCATGCCCGGCTCGTGCGGACTCCGGGTCATTGTCCAATCGGAGCGTGACCCGGTCTACGTCGAGACGCGAATCGAGGCGTTCCTGGACTCGGTCAAGGAGATCATTGAGAACATGTCGGAGGAGGAGTTTGGAAAGAACAAGCAGAGTCTGATCAGCAAGAAGGAGGAGAAGCCAAAGAACCTAGGTGACGAGACGAGAAGGTATTGGGGCCGGATCAGTGACAGGTACTACGAGTTTGATAAGCGTCAGTCCCATGTCCTTGGTCCGTTGCGCAGTTCGCTGACCAATCTGGAATATCAGGTCAAAGGGAGGTTGCGAACCTGAAGAACACCACCAAGGCCGAGGTACTCGACTTGTACATGTCGTTTATTCATACTGCTTCGCCCACCCGAACGAAACTGTCGACGTACGCGCGATCCCAGTTCAAAGGAATCAAATTCGATATGGCATCCGCTACACCCCTCGTCGAAGCCTTTACCAAGCACTCGGTCTCGATCGACCAGCCGGCATTGGAGACGTTGATGGCCTCGAAGCCGGATCTGCAGGCCGTCAAAGACTTCGCGAGCGCAGCTGTCGAAAAGGCCACCGAGCTCGCTGCTGCGGCAAAGACGGAATTGAAGGAGATCATTGAGTCGCTCAAAGGGACCGAGTCAGATGGCAAGGACGACAGCGTGAAGTTGAGGGACACGAATGTGTTTATCGACGACATCAACGCCTTCAAGGCGGGCTTGATCTCGAGCAAGGCACCTACGCCTGTGGAACCATTGAGGCTCGATGCGAAGCTGTGAAGGTGGTGAAGGGATTGTAGAGGAATGGACACCATTGGACATACAGCATCAATACATGCACTATTCATCATGCGTCGTCTCTAGTCTACAAAGACATGTTCTCTTGTCCAGCAAAATACCCCATCTCAAGCTTTGCCCGCTGTGACTACCCGGCATCTACATCCACATCCCTTGGCACACACGTTCCAACCCCCACCAAACTCGCCCGCCGGCGACCGAATGTCCACAAAGCCAGACGAGCCTTGAGAGCTCGCTTGCAGGTTCAGGGACGGAGGCGAGATGCCTCCCAACGAAGATGCCGGTTCCGAGGGTGGCTTGGATAGGTGGAAGTCGGTGCCAGCTACATTGAAGCAAAGATGAGCACGTGGAAAATCAGCGATGCGAACGCGAGAGACACGGACCATAGTATACCCGCATACAATGCTGACGACGAGTTAGCTGGTCCTTCACTGCCCTGCACGTGCAGTGCACTCACCATGTGTCCGCCATGGTGGCATTTCATGCATCCCATATATAGCCCCTTGACGCCTTCATGACTGTTTAATTGTCCAGTCAGCTGCGAACGGGTCATGAACCGTATTCTGGTCCGGGACATACCAAATCACACAAATCTTTGCGCTCGACCGACACTTCTTGCACCACCAAAACTTCTTGTTGCAATCCACGCCGAAATCATCCAGTCCGCCGGTCGACTTGCCGCACTTGGAACAATGAACCAGGTGCGTCATGCCCTCTTGTGGGCCCCGGGTTTGTAGTGACAGGACTTTGGCGGATAGTCGGACGTAGGCGGCGACGACGGGCAGCCGGTGTTGGTTGAGCGTTTCTGCGATGCCCGTATGGATCAGATAAGGGACGATGCGGTGAACGCTGTGCTCACCGATGTAGGAATGCGCAATGCGCTCGCACTGTTCTTTGGGGAAATCGACCACGCAGGATCCCACCACAAACACCGCCGTGGCCATTTGCGTATCTCCCTTTCCGGTACCGGTCGTCAGAATTCCAACGCTCTTCTCCCTCGGCATGCGTATCGATCAAAGTACTCACGTCCTCGACGTAGCCGTTCCACCATTCCAAAAGATACCTCCCTCTCTCCTTCCTATAGCCTTCCCAGTCCTTCGCGTCCAGTTCCGCAAAAACACTCTTGGTCAGCTTATTGGGTGAGTTTCGACCGTTCAGATGCATCGGGCTGTTCCTCGACAGCTTGTCGTTATCGCCAAGTTTTGGGATAGGGGACGACCGGTTGCTTGTATTATTGGTGCTAGCGTTGGTGGCCGGTTTCGAATTCTCTTCCTGAATCTCGGGAAGGATACCGTACGGATCTGGATAGTCTGGGTCGTCCGTCATTTCCTCGTCGGACGACTCGGTCGACTTTTTCTTTGCGAGCGACCTTAATAGAGATTTTGACGAGACGATGGCTGACTGGGAGAGATCCTTGACCGGAAGAGTCGATTGCGGTGTAGGGGGCGTAGTGTCGGGAAGTAGAAAGGAGAGAAATCTAGACTTAACAGGTGAGGTGGACGACGAGAGGGAAGAGGACGAGGAGGGCGACGTCGAGTAGTCGTCGTCTTCGTAGACTGTCGAAGCCTTGCGCTGGATTTCGATCCTCTTGAGAGGTATAGCAGTGACCAACTCGGGCGAACCGGCGAGGGCTGAAGGTGCCAGATCGAAAAGCTGACTGAGCTCGTCCTTAGGTTGTCGCTTGTCCGGCAGAATATTGCATTCCTCGATGAGCGATTTGAGAAACATCCACAAGCGAGCATCGTCATCTCGCCCGCATATCTCTGCGATCTATGCTTCAGAGATTAGCATCAGCATAACAGGATTCTGAACCTTCAACCTGCCTCGCGATTCCATTCACAGAGATGTTCGGGAGAGTCCCCGTCGAGCCGATAGTGGTTGGCGATATAAGCAAACTCTTCTTCGTCTGAATCTGCCAAGGGCAGGACCCCGACTGCTTGAAGGGGCTCGTAGGCGTCGTCCTGGATGTTTTTCGACTTCCAGCCAACCTTGTCCCAGTGGCTTTGAAATTCCGATTTGCTGTACCGACGTCATCAATTGTTTATCACTTCGACACAAGAAAGATAGAACGACATACGGATCATCGAAAGGGATCTCGCCCTGCTTGAACTTATCGATCGCGAACGCCAGCTCGCCCTTGCTCGACCAACTCATCACCTGTCGCGGTACACTTTGCAGCGGAAGTATCCTGTTCTTCAGGTCGAGTTGCGCGAATCCACCGTTCTGGAAAGCAGCAACAAGAGACATGTCGTCTCCGCCCCAAGCAACGTTCACCGCCGTCCCATCCTGGCTGGGCAAGGCATATTTGGCGATGTAGTGCCGTCGGACGTCCCATATTTCCAACAGCGTGTTTTCTTCGTCCTGTTGAGGAGCAGTATTTTCGATCTGGACGATGGGCTGAGTGAGAGATACGATGGCGAGTTCGGTCGAATGATTGGGCCGCCATGCTACCCGTCGAAGAGGATAGCAGGTGTGCAGTGTATGGACGGGCCAAGTCTTCTTATTCTTATCCCAGATCTCGCCCATGTCCCATATCTACACAAAGTCAGAAATCCTCCCAGGAGTCGGACCACAAACCCACCCTGACAGCACGATCTGCCCCGGCACTAGCCAGCCAGCCGCTTCCAGCATCGCCGCCCTCGGCCTTCCACTTCAGATCCATGACGGCTTTGTCCATATGCGCCCCCGGCATCCTCGCCAGCGCTTGCGACTGGTGTCGATAGTCGTATCGGTAGATAGCGCCGTTTTCTGTGCCGACCAGAAACTGATGCGCTTCGTCTGGCGACCAGCAAAGCGATGTCACGGCCGCGTTGTGTTTGTACGGCTGCCGATTCGTGCGGTCCTTTTCCCTTAAATCCTGCATCACCAGTCAGCCATGGCCACCCTCGTCACAAAGCGGAAAGCTTACCCAAATTCGGACTTGGCCCTCCGTACCACCCGTAATTAATAGATGAGCATAGGCAGGTATCTGCGACATCTTCAGGCAGTTCATTGGTCGAGTATGTCCCCCATTTACTTCCCTCTCTGCGGCGTATGAGCACTGTAAGGAGCAAGAGAATATATTTGCTCACCAAGTTTACCCTTTTCCACGTCGAAGATCAGATAGTTTCCCGCCGGATTTGCCGTCAGGATCTTGTTTGAGAACGCTGTCTCTTGCATCAGTTCGGGCGCTCAGTAAACCGAGTGTAGCGCAAGACCGACCTCCTGTACCCCAGTCCACATCGTTCACCCCCTTTCCAACGGCCCACGAGCCTTTCCACAGATTGACGACATGAGAGATCCTGGTGCCTCCGCTCCCCCACGCGATCTCATTCTTGAGCTTGGTCCTCGAGGGCATGATAATATCGGTACTTTGCGGCATCGGTGTCGCCGATCCGCTGTCCGTCGAGGATATCTGAATCACCTTCAAATCTTTCACTCAGATATCAGCTACTTCCGCCCTCAATAAGTGAGTGGAAGACCCACACTGTCCACCTCCCACCACGTATCTGCCCTCTGGGCCCTTGGCCATGGAGTTCAACCTCTGCCCACCGGTCGACGGGCTTGTCACCTTTCCCTTCCGAGTCCCACTTCCATTATCGTGTCCATTCCCGCTCTCGCTCATGAGGTTCACGCGGACCCCTCGATCGGCGACTGGGTGAATCGGGCGAGGCGTGGACGCTCGACTGGTCGGAGCTTCGCTGCTCCGCGTCCGCAGCAACATGGGCCGGAGATGGGACTCCCATTTTGGCTCGAGGACCGAGTGGCTCGCCCGCGGATCATCGTAGATCTGGGAATGGGGGTTCGACGAGAACTGAGATTCGGTCGGCGAGTCGATACGAGGCGACTCTCGGACTTGATGCAGGGAAGAAGTGTCGCTGGCGGTCGAGCCCAAGGTCCTGTGGTCCGGGTCAGTCGTTCTCCGAGCGGTGGCATACGCTGGTGCTCACGCGGAGAAGGCATTGGTGAGACGGTTCATCTCGGGTCAAGTGGCTATATCATCATGTGCTCCATAATAAGGACTGGACGTGGAAACTTTTAGAGGTGAGTGTGTCCAATGTCGTATAGCTATTCAGCATGATCAACTCGCCAGTGGTTGCTAGCGGCCAGGTGCGCCGAGCGGACATCACCGCCAGAAGAAGCCGGGTAATCAGCTTCCGCTGCCACTGGTTACACAAATGCCGCCGGGATTACGATTTGGGTGCGAACCAAGTCTGTCGCATCTTTCGTTCGCCTTTTCTCTTCCTCGTTTAGTTCCACTCAGCACAAGCTAGCCAACCCGGCTCGTGACTCATCCTCACGAGCTGGAAGCTACTCCTATCGCACTACTCCCTCTTCCCTTTCTTCCACTCCTCTCCCACCACTCTTCTCCTACTCTCAACCCAGTGATGAGAATTGCCAACACATAGAGTCAAGCTCGGAGACCCTAGTCGCTCATCTTCGGATGATGTGCTGGTCATTGTCGAGGTCTGGCCTGTCTGACAGTTTACTGAGGGCCTGTTCCGCTGCCTGCGTTTCGTATCACCTCGACCTGGCTTGTAGTCTCTTCGCTCGTCAAATATATATCCATGCACCCTGTACGCCACTACATGCTATTCTGAACAGTCAACTCCAATATATGCTGTACCGAACAGTAAACCCCTCTTCCCGTCTATTCCCTATTGCGCAATGGTGAACGACTGCGAGGTCCCTATCGCACGACGACATCAGTTTGAGCTCCTCCGATGCCATGCTAAATGCGACTCACAAGACTCGTAGTCTGACTCTTTCGAGATATCTCCCGTGATTTTTAACGCTCGCAGAAGGACTGGGGGGAGTGCTCGGTCAGCTACCCAAAAGGAAAGCCCCAAGCGGAAGACGCACGCTTATAAGTTCCGTTCGGAATGGTGGTTCCGTTTGTAAAAGTATTAGCGACGGCAAAGGTCTCGTAGTCGCCCCCTTCACCATCCGCGTTATCCGTACTAAGCTCGAACCATCAGTATCTTTCCTTTACATTGACCTCGGGCAGAACCCCAACTGACTCTCTGGGAATGTAGTCCGCTTCGTGCAAGTTGCCCAAGATGGGCACCTTGTTAAACGTATTGACACCGTTTCCGCCTTTGCCATGTCGCTGACACCAGATCTGGTACCACCACGACTGGAAGTTGCCAGACGACTGATGCGAGGGGTGGGCCCGTCGAGCTTCCAGCGACCGTTTCATGGCAAGCGTCTCGTCAGACAGAGAGGCAGATCGTCTGCGGGACGTGTATTCCGGGGTGAAGCCCAGGGAGGCATTGGCCGAAATGAGGTCGATCAAGAGCAGAGGCGTGCCGCCGACCAATCTTTATCAATTGTAATCAGCTCGTCTTCTATCTCTGAAGTACACTCGACAATGACAAACCTGTACAACGCGGTCGGAGAGTCTCCGTTGGCAAAAGTGTACGTCTGGGTACCAGTCTGAACGTTTCCATCCTGATCCAGCAGAGTCGGCGTATTGATCCCGAGGTAGTAAGGCGTTGGGTCGATGATGGGCATGTTCTTCATGGCCGCCGCGACTCCCAAGTACGGGACCTGGACTGTGTTGGATCCTCCAGCAACTTGGATCCATCCCGAGTAGATGGGGAAGGTCTTGGCGTCAAGACCGGTCGGGGCGGTAAAGTACAAGGTAATGACGTTGGATTGTCCTGGTTTAAGGGAGAACGAGGATTGCGAGAATCGTACGCTGGCGGCATTCGAGACTTGCGGAACGGGTTCGTCATTGGACTGGTTGAGGCCCTATCGTCTGCGTCAGCGAGTAGAAACCAAATGGCGCAATCGCGACTCACCGTTTGGTATGCAAGTGCCGTCCCAGCGGCCACATTGGACAGCTTGTAGTTGACGCTGGAGGTCCCGGAGTTTGTGACAGTGATGTACTGAACCGAGTTCATGTTTGCAGTATCGTTCAGCAGCAGCTCTGTGGGAGAGATGATCGTGCTCGAGTAGATCGCATCGTAGATGTGCAGTTTACCTGCACCCTGCGCCGCGACAGTCTCCAACGTGCTGTCCGAGAGGGAGACGGGGACCTGGGCGGCCGAAAACTCGAGGGCCTCTCGAACGGATCGCGGGCTGGCGTTCGAATTGCCCTTGGCAGATAAGTATAGTGCTGCCGATCCCGAAGCAAATGCCGACGACCACGACGTCCCATCGGTGATGGACCAGTTGGAAAAGGTGGTGGGGACGACACCGATGATGTTGGTGCCGGGCGTCATGATTGTCGTCGAGAGGTGAAGATCGTTGGTTGGTCCGATCTCTGAGAACAGCGAGGTAATGTTCCCGGTGTATGTGTTGGGCACGGCGACGGGGTTGAAATTGAAGGTGACGGTCGTGTTGGCGTTCGCGGCGTACTGGTCCAAGAGGTAAGTTCCGTCCTCGTAGCTGACCAAGGCAAAGTCGATCAGAGGGAAGTTTTGGTAAAGAGGGACGGTATCCTCGTAGTTGACCACAAACATGGCCGTCGCTCCTTGGTAGTAAAGGTTTTGCGCCTTGGTAGACAGAGCGCACCCGCCCCGTCGAACGACGACGAGGTAGCCGCTGAGGTCGGGTGTGTTGTCGGGAATAGTGCAAGCATCCGCAGCGACCGATGGATCCGTGGACAGGGCATAGATGGGGTACGTGCTCGAGGTGAAGGACGCGTAGTTGAAGTAGGTGATGGGTCCGTAGCCAGTAGAAACGGTCGCGTTCTGGGCGGGGTAGATCGCATTGTCGGTGGATCCAGCACTGATGACTCCTACGCCGGCAGCGGGTGATTGAGAGTAGAATGCGCCGACCTGCCCTTGGTTGGCAGCGGCGGCAACTGGAGCTACATCAGCCTGGCGTCCAGCAATTCCAGGATACGACCTACCGACTACAGTCCCGTTGTTGACAATTCGGCTGGCCAATACTGACAGCGCACCTTCGGTCCAACCCGAAGTCTCGTCTGGTCCTCATCAGTGCCTGCTAGTAATCTTCGCACACGGCCAGGCTCACCCAAACTCAGATTGATAACGTCCGCACCATCGGTGTACGCCCTTTCCATGGCTTCAAAAACGATATCATCCGAAGTAGCGCCATTGCAGCCAAAGACCCGGTAGACATAGATGCTTGCTTCCGGCGCAACACCAGTGACATTGTACTCGTTGGCGTAGGCGCCAATGATTCCCGCGACGATAGATCCGTGTTGGTAGCAATTGTCGAAGGGATCCGAGTCCGGGACCGGGTCGTTTGTACCATCGTAGCTGTCACCGACGAAATCGTACCCGCCGGCAATCTTGCACCCGGTTCCAAAACATCCACCCAGGGGGGTCCGCGTGTAATCCACTCCGCTGTCAACAATGGCGACCTTGATGCCCTTTCCCTTGTTGCCCGTGGCCTGGACCCGGTCCGCTTGGATTTGGCCGAGGTTGGAGAATCCGGTAGTCGGGTAGGCGGCAGCGGTGGAGGAAGGTTGAGAGGTGATCGTGGCAGTCGTGCAGGTCTTCTTGCCCTTGTTGTTGGTGCACGAGGTGGTGGTGCTGACCTTGCCCGAGGAAGACGTGTGGGAGGTCTTGTTGGACTTGGTCATGCCGGACTTGACCTTCCACTGTGAGTCGGCCGAGGAGACCGCCATGGGCGCTTGCATCGCAGATACCGGCATAACATTCTAGATTGTCAGCGGGATCCGGACAGTCGAACTCACGATGACACCCGTGAGGGAGAGAACGACAGAGAGATCCTAGTTATGGCATGAGGAGGCACTAAGATGGAAAAGGAGGGACTCACATTGGGAGAGGCGAGGGTGAGGGAAGCTCCCGTGAACAGATCGGAGGAGTAGGAGTGGTGCAGGGTATAGTGGACATTCCTCGCTTCCAATTGGTGATAGATCGCTTCGTGGGGCTGCAGAATATCAGCATTCGGCAAGGCAGAAGATCACGCCGCAAGGGAAAGCTCACGGAAGAAGCACGTTTATTGATGCCTGCAGATTCGTGAGCTGCCGTATCGAATTCAATGATGTATCGATTAGGAATGACGGTTCTGAGGAATGTCAGCTTGATTGGCCAGCCATTCGACATCGGAAGAAGCAATTGACTTACCTCGAGCCGGTAGTCGTCTTTGGGACGGAGCTCAAAGCAAAAGCCCGGGCGAGAGTGGAGGAGAGGAGGGCGGAGACGGCGAAGGGGAGCAAGGAGGGGAGCAACATGGTTGCGTCGGGGGAAACGAGCGTGGGTTGAATGAATGAATGTGGGGTACTGTACCTTCTACGACGACTGCTACTCTCACTTGCGGTACACCTACTACTTCTGATTGCTTAGGAAGAACGGTGGACCGAGGAATGCATGGCGACGTGACTACTTTATGAATACTTGTGTCAACAACTCCGGTTGACAGGAACCAATCACCGGAAGCATTTGCCTACGTAATGGTTCTCCCTTCTCCGGCCCAACTTTAGGCCATCTCCCGAGCCTTCCGGAGGGGACACTTGGCAGTCCACAGGAACATGACCTCGATTAACGTTTGCGAGAAGGGGCCAGGAGAGGGAGCGATGCCAGATGATCTACTGCGCAACATGACAGCATGGCCAAACAAACATGCTGTTGCTGATGAGTTCATTTAGCCGGGCTCTGGACCTTTGTTTGTTATTATCGAACGATCTAATTGACCAGTCAGCGAGTCGAGTGCCAACGTGCCAAGCGGATGACATCCAATGCTGTCATCGTTATCATTATCGCCCATGTATTTCTACTACACTAGGATTACAGTATCACCGCGTTTCGAGACCTGTCGAATACATCTAAAGGTTATGCAGGATTCGTCTATTGTCGCCCTCTTTGTAGTTGGCTCGCTTCGTCCAGAAGTCGGCCGGGGTGGAGTGAAGCTTGTACTGCTCGTCTGGTTTGACCTTTCATGATCCCGTCAGCGACGGGCCGAGTGGAAGACAGAGCGGGAAAGACGTACATTTTCCCAGGGCCTCTGGTTGCCGTATCGGTTCCAGACCACTTCGGGATCCTGGATGCCATGGCGGAGATAGTATGCGGATCCGCTCAGGGCGAGGCAGACGATACTGAGCGCGGGGTCAATGGGTGAAGAGAGGTTTGCCACGAGACTCACGCGGCAAGAGGGTACACTTCTGTCGGGAAAAATCTCTTCTCGAAACCGAGTCGTTTGGCCTGGAAGTACATGTCAGTGTTGCGTTGCGAGAGTGGTGGGGAGGGATGATGAGAGTGAAACGTACGAGTCTGAAGGCCATTGTGTTTGATCGGAAGGGGTGGTTCTTTGGTGAGGAGATAGATGGGTTGTCTGGTGGCTGGGTTCTCGTTGAATGAGTGAAGAACGCCCTCTCCCGTCTGCTGCAGCGACTATATACCTCGCCGCGCCAGGGAGTCGGAGATCATCGCTGTCCTAAAGTCGCCGCAAGTCGTGTCCGACACATCCCTTTCCGGGCGACTCCTTTCAACCACAGCTTTTGCGGAAAGGAGTGCTGCCTCGATCTCCTACCCTACCCGAAGATTAGATATGCGATTCCTGCCGGCAAAGTCGCCGGACTCGCGGACCTAGCGCGGACTGATTGGTCAGAGCCGATTGCGCGCAAGGGCAGCAGCGAGGTAGCACCATAACCAGGAAGTTCTCGCTGAGAACCCTTCCCGACCACCGGAAATTTCCGACAAATACAAATCATCGACGCCGCCCTCGGCCAGCACACAAACGAAATACCAATACGACCTAGTGCCTATGGTGCGAGCACCGCCGATCACGGCCTCCGATGAGAACGCACAACCCTCGTCCTGCTTCGTCGGTCAAGTCAGTAGGGAAACACAGGCTGGAAAAGGAAAGTTTCCGCGCCCGTACTCGATAAGGTGTCGGACGGATTACTTCCCTTCCCAATGCAGAGTCTCCTCTCATGCACACTGTAGGGTGAATCATGGGATATCGGACGCCCAGCTCAGATAGCTGCAGACTTGTATGAAAGCGGTAAAGGTAGCAGGTAGACAATGGTCTTGATTTGCGGCCTGCGATATCGTATTCTCGGTTGATCTCGGCTGAACCCATCAGCTCTGCCAAGGAGACCAGCTTCACGACACGTGCATCGACTGAATGCTCTCTGTGCTCTTCGCTTGTTCGTGCGCGAGTCTGGCATACACTGCACCATCTCGGTCTCGGAAGACTTCCAACGGAAGTCGCATTCAAGTCACGTGCCACATTCAGACTTTTTGTCCGTCCACTCGTCACTTCAACTTGGCCTCTCTCACACCAAGCAGCAACTTCCCGAGATGGACCGCCAACTCACCTCACCAGTCCTAATCGACCCTATCTCGAAGCCAATCAAGCTCTCCTCCTCCGACGTCTTCCAACACCTTCAGAATTTCCTGCCAACACTCGTCGCCTCCCCCTCGCGGACTCAGCTGGAACGACTGACCGACGCGCTTGGCGTCGAGATTGGCCTGATTGCGCCGGCTGAGGGGGAGAGGAGGGAGGCGGAACGATTAGCTGCAAAGGCGCGTGCAAAAGCCGAGAGGCGAAAGGAGAAGGAGAGGGAAGAAGAGAGGGAACGCGAAGAAATGGAGGGCTTGGTCGAGGGATTGGAGGAGGAAGAGGAAGGGGACGGGGCAGGGGAAGACGGAGGAGAGGAGGAGGAAGTGGAGGCAGACGAGGGTGGAGCTGGATTTGAAGAAGAGGCCAAGGATGATGTGGAGTATGGGGACGTGGCTGAGAGGGAAGAAGACGAGGACGAGCCGGATAACGAGGATGAGAAGATGGATGAGAAAGAGTAAATGTACGTCACCTGTCGATGAGAACGATTTCGAGGAAAGCTGAGAGAATGTTCTAGATTCATCTTCGCGGAAGTACCGCCCCACGACACATCTTTATCATACCTAGCATCTGTACTATGTATTCCCAGAGCATGACACCCACGCGTCGACACTGTCCCGAAAAGACCGATGTGCCCGTATGCCCTCCCAGGATATATCGGTATCCTGCAAAGGCAAAGGACTCGATTCATGTTCTCATGTGGTCATCAATGGACAAACAAGGGGATCCAGAGATGTCGCTAAACCGTCCAGTCGACAAATGAGGCTCTTCGGTCTGGGCGCCCGGAATAGTCCTCGCACTTTTTGATGTTACCTCCCTTATCTTTTGTCATGCCGTGGTCAGACAGCTCGAGGTATCCCCTCACATCAAATACGCAGGGCGTCTCGTTCCGTAGACAGGCTGAAGACTATGTCTTCGGTTTCGGCGTCGCACACGAGCTTGATGAGTATGGTCGTTTCGCAGCGGACCGAGCCGAGATAATCGTGCAAATTGAGCCGTCCGACCGAGATACAATACGAGCGGGCACTTGGTGCCACTGAGGAGTATAGCCTTGTGAAGACCGAGACTTCTTGCTCGAATGGCTGGGTAGCAACTGCGACCACGTTGAGCAAACTTGACTTCCTGACCAAATGAACATAATCCGTGGCGCTCGGATTTACCACTGGACTGGAGCTTTGGCTCTCCTTACCAGGACCATAGCAGGCCAGACAGGGGCCTCTTCACTGGCTCCATCGAAAAGTATGCTCCAACCTGTCATAACCGTGTTAGATGAGGAGTCGTGCAATTGCTCGAGGTGCAGTCGTTGGTAGTCTGTATCGCTGTTTGATGAGTGGATCGAGAGCGTCCAGTCAATATATCATACCAGGCGACCAGGTAAGCAGAACAAATAAGTTTGTTCTGCCCCTTCGCCAGTCCTCCTCCGAGCGACACAGAACCCATTCGCAGGGATGCAGTGAACCGGAGCATGTCGGAATCAGTCCTGCAGGAGTTCCGGACTTGAGAGAGCGCAAACGGTACAAGAGAACGCGAACTCAAGGGTCAACGTATTGAAACGGCCGGTTTCAGGTGGCGCCTGAAGAGTCAGTCTTTTCAAGCGCCATTCAGGCTATTCTGTCTTGGAACCGAGCTATAGAGCAGTACATCCCTTCCGAATCGCTACTCGCACTACCTATACACTCATGCCTACGATCTGATAGCTTTCCCTGACGGTTCACGAGCCTTGTTTAGGCGGGACAAAAGCTGATCCAAGCGTTTATTAAGGGTCGGCCTGAACAATGTTTCAACCCAAAATCTAATGGCGCCCCTCCCATCTCTGCCGTCTCCTTCAACCCCCTCCATCTCCGGTATCATAATTCAGCCTATCTCTTTCTATAATAACCCGACATCACCGCTGGCCCTACGAAGGAATGGCTTGAAATTCCAGTTGCGACCCGCCCCTCCTCTTTCACCGACGACTTCCCGACTCGCTTGTTCACTCGTTCGGCGTCCCGTTCCTAGATGCGTGTCTACCAGGTAGATGCATGGGATGCCTGCTGGGGATAATGCTGACAATGCGATGCCAAGGCCGCCGTGATGGGGTCTGGGGGTGTCGGCAAATCCGCAGTCACGGTCAGGTTTATCAATGGCTCGTACTTGGAATGGTACGATCCCACGAGTAAGCCCATCTGCTCTGTCTCTGTTTCCGTGTCGAACGCTGATCGTTGTCACCAATCTAGTCGAAGATTCGTGTGAGCAACGATTCAACTCCTCTGTGAAATCAAGCATTCATCAGTTCCCTCGAACCACAGACAGGAAACAATTCACCGTCGATGCCCAAGCGTGTCTGCTCGAGATACTCGATACAGGTGTGTCTCTCTCGTCCTGTCTCTGCTGACTCGCGACTGCAGCCGGCATCGACCAATACCTCGCGCTGAACGACCTATTTATCCGGGAATCCGAGGGCTTCATACTCGTATTTGCGTAAGCCCCTTCTCTCGACATACGCGTGCTTCAAATTCCTGACACTCTCCGAGACAGACTCAACCAACCTGATTCTCTTGAGGAAGTGATACGGACGAGGGAGAATATCCTGCGTATCAAGGTACCTCACGGCGGGACCTCGGTCCCGCTGGTCATCGTTGGAAGTGAGTCCCGCTAGCCGTCATATCCTGAAACGTGCTCGTACAGACAAGTCGGATCTGGTGGAAGAGCGGAACGTATCCACGGTTGAGGTACAGACGCTCGCCGAAAAGTGGGGTTGCAACTACTTCGAGACTAGTGCTGTGAGTAGGTTTCCCCCCCGACTCCAGCTTCGTCTCATCATGGCCACCAGAGGAAGAGCTCTAACATCACGCCCGTGTTTGAAGACATCGTTCGACAAATGCGTCGGCTCGACACCGGCAGGCGCGATCGCGAAGGGAGGCGGAAACGAGGAAAAAACTGTGTCATCCTGTGACAGACACCTGGAAGCAGCAGCTGCGCGGTCCAGACATCTACTGTATGCATCTTGCTCTAATCATTGGTTCCGTCTATCCACGCCTCAGATACCTTAAACCGCGGGCTGCATCTCTACTCCGCCTTGATCTTCGTCGGCGGATCTAGGACCGTAGATCAGCGATCCATGCTGAGCTTTTTGCCGACCCGGCCGACTCACCAACAAACGTCATCGAGACCCACTTCAGGACCTCGTCGATGAGGACGACGGGGAACGAGATCCACAAAACCGCCATCCACTCGTCCCAGTTTAGCGGGGTGATCTGGAACAATCCCCTAAAGAAGGGGGTGTAGAGGATCATGAAGTGCAGTCCCATCGAAAGCGCGATCGATGCGACCAAGTACGGGTTTGTCCAGAGGGGCAAGACGAGGAGGGACTCGTTCTCCGAGAGCGAGTTGCACGCATTGAACATTTCGATCACGACGAGGATCGAGAGCGACATGGTGGTGGCCCGCTTGGCGAACTCGTTGGTGAACATCGCACAGTCGATAGGGGAGAGGATGCTGCATTGGTGGAAATTGGTCTGTATGGCGTTATCAGCGGGTGGCACCACCACAGCGAGAAAGAGGGCCTACCAATTGCTGGAAGGTGATCTGGGGTCCACCCTCGTACAAGCAGAACCACCAAGCGTAGCCAAACACGGTGGCGCATCCGACGTAGATACCAATCACCATATATCTAAAGAATAACCATGGTCCGACGAGGGGTTCCCGTCCATTCCTGGGAGGCGTCTTCATGATCATGTGGTCCGGAGGATTGAATCCCAATGCGGTGGCAGGAAGACCGTCCGTGATCAGGTTGACCCACAGCAATTGCACCGGGATCAACGCTTCCGGCATGCCCAGCAGGACAGTCAAGAAGATCGAGACGACTTCACCGATGTTGGACGAGATCAAGTACCGGATAAACTGTTTCGTGTTGTTGTAGATTGCTCGACCCTCCTCGACGGCCTTTTCGATCGTCGCAAAGTTGTCGGTGGCGAGCACCATGTCGGCCGCCAACTTTGCAACGTCCGTTCCAGAGCCCATGGCGATTCCGATATCCGCCTTCTTTAGTGCCGGCGCATCGTTGACTCCGTCTCCCGTCATGGCGACGACGAGACCGAGCGACTGGAGCAGGTCGACCAGTTGCGATTTGTGGGTTGGCTCGGTTCGCGAGAACAGGGACGCTCGTTGAACGGCGGCGAGTTTCTCTTCGTGGCTGAGTGCGTCGAGCTCTCTTCCAGTATACGATTTCCCGGTCAGATCCTCGTTCTTGCCAAATACGCCAATCTCTCGACAGATCGTCTCGGCAGTGTTCTTATTGTCTCCAGTAATGACGATCGTTCGGATACCAGCAGTTCGGCATTTGAGGATCGCATCCTTGACTTCCGGACGAGGGGGGTCGAGCATGCCGACGAGACCAACGAATGTCATTTCCTGTTCGAACTTGACATAGTCTTCGGCGCGGTCCGTCTTGTAGTGCGATACGTCGCCGTCCTGTTGGTCGACATAGGCAAGCGCCAGCGTCCTCAATCCCTTCTTACCGTACTCCAACTGGGTCTCCGCAATTTTGTTTCGGAGCGAAGCGGTCAGATCAGCGACACCCGACGGCAAGAGAACCTTGCTGCATCGTTCGATGACAGTTTCCGGTGCTCCCTTGACCAACAGGGAGACGCCAGATCCGGACGCCTTGGTCAACACAGACATGGATTTCCGGTCTCGAGTGAACTCAAAGGTCAACAATCTTGAGATCCGAGAATCGTAATGGTCGTTCACAGCAGTTGATCGGGCCAAAGGTCCAAGGGTCATTAACCCTGCATTGAAAATGTCGGAATCGGAAGCGAGTTTTTCGACTAAAACTTTCAGAGCTGCCTCGGTCGGCTCTCCGACGTTGGCGTAGGTGTCGGTTTCCTGCAGAGTAGGATCAGCGAAACATTCCGCCATTCACGAACATCGGTCACGCACGGCATTGTATGCAATCTTGGCGTCATTGCAAACCGCACAAATCTCGACGAGCTTGTCGACGGGGGCAGTTCGTACGGCTGTCTTTTCGGCATGGGCGCCGTCAAGGGTCGTAACCTGTCCAACGGGAGCAAAGGTTGTTCCGCCGACAAGGTATTCGGCCAGAGAAGACCCATCGGCGACCGTGAGGAATCGCGCAACGCTCATTTGGTTGGTCGTCAATGTTCCTGTGACGGTCATTAGATCGTTTCCATCGATCAGCTATACGAGCAGAGGGGACATACCAGTCTTGTCGGAGCAAATGACATTGGTGCAACCAAGTGTCTCCACACTGGGCAGATTCCTGACGATAGCACCCCTTTTCGCCATCTTCTTGGTTCCCAGAGCAAGGCAGGCCGTGATGACGGCCGCGAGACCTTCGGGAATGGCAGCGACAGCGAGAGCAACGGCGATCTTGAGGTAATAGATGGCGCCCTTGAGCCAGCCGTGATGAGACGGATCATTGAAATGGCGGATATTGACCAGCCAGACCAGGATACAGATAACCGAGATGACCTTCGCGAGCGAGTCTCCAAAGTCGTCCAACTTCCTCTTGAGCGGCGTCTTCTCCTCGGTGGTATCAGATGTCGTGGAGATGGAAGTATGGATCGCGCCCAGAGCAGTCCGGGTTCCGGTCAAGACGACCACTGCCTTGGAGGCTCCGTTCACGACCGTCGTTCCCGAGAACAACATGTTGGTCATGTCCTGCTTAACAGCTCCGTCGTCCTTGATCACCGCCTCGGTCTTCGAGACCGACATGGATTCACCCGTCAACATGGCTTGGTCGACTCGGAAGGAGGACGACGTGAAGGAGATGATTCGACAATCGGCGGGAATGCGGTCCCCGACGTGAATGGAGATGATGTCGCCAGGAACGAGCTGCGAAGCGGGGATTCTGGACAGTTTGCCGTCCCGGAGAGCGAGAGCCTCATCCGGAGAGTATTCTCTTAGCGCCTAATCTTGATCAGCTCGAATTCGAGACAGAAGCAAGCGTTGCTCACATCGATAGCCTTTTCAGCATTCGTTTCCTGCACCACACCGACAGTCGCATTGGCGATCAGGATCAAAAGAATCACGAGGGGTTCCACGAAAGCAGTCATCCATGATCCACCGGGCTCGGCAGCGTCTTCGAAAAGGGCTAGCACGAAGGAGACGATAGCCGAGCCGAGGAGGATCAGGACGAGTTGATCCTGGAACTGCGCGAGAATGAGTTTGAAGAGCGATGTAGCGGGGGGTTCGGGTAACGCTGATAGGAAATGTCATCAGCGAGCTGATATTGAGACTATAGGGGCAGCTCACAATTTTCCCCGTACGCCTTGGTATTTCGCTCGACTTGCTCCTTTGTCAAACCGGTCTCTGGCGATGTCGCATAGTATGCCAGAGCATCCTGCGGCGTAAACGTCCACGCGTTGGCCAACATGGTGGCGATATGGAAGGTGTTGTTGTGGTGGAACTTTTTCGCGTCGCTAAATTGAGAATGCAGGGAGAGCTCTCCAAGCGGTAATGGTCGGTTTTCCGTGTGTGCTCTTCCTTCGATGGGACGCAGGTCGAAGAATGCTTTTTGGGAGATTTGAACGACGCCTACGAGGCGAATGTAGAAGCTAAAAAGAAGAAACCAAAAGTCGAGACGGAAAGCCGTCGCCACGTCGACACGTTGCGGTTTTTCGGTGAAGCCCACTTTTGATACCGGCCACGTCTGAAGCAACGTGTTTCAGCCAATCAATGCAATCTGAAAACTCTCAGTCCTGAGAGAAGGAGCCGTTTTCGATCCTGCGCGGCATAATGCCGCGATCAGATGTACATGACGGGCAGTCAAGAGCGAGATCAAGTGAGATTTACAGCAATCATTGCACCTATCGATTTGCAGGGACTCGGCGATGGCCGCGCTTGATTTTTTCGACGTGATTGATCTCAGGAAGCCACCTGGGCGACAGCTGGGTTGATGGATGCGAAGAGGGGAACAGGTCCGATGAGTGATTGGTCTGGCGTCACTGACCGAGGAGCGGCCTGGTGAATATCACTTCTCAGTCTCCGTTCCGAGGAAACTTATGCCTTTTGACATTGGAAAGTTTCCCAGTGGATCAAATTTGGACCATTGTGCCGGGTAGTTTGAGTCCAAGACAGGACCATTCGCCTGTGTGCGATGTAATGGGAAAGTAAGAGCTTGGGATGTTATCCTTCACAAACGAGATAGAAACGACCATCCCTCCTTTCCGGAGCCCCACAGTGTCGGCCGTTCAGCGGTCTTGTTCCTTGGGTCTATCCATTCTCCTTCCTCATCAACTCGTCAATGTCTACCGAAATGCCAGGACTACCAGTGTCCCCTATCCAATACGTCAAAAGAGTTTGGGAGCGCATTGCACCTCTGCAATTGGCCGACCGAAGCTGGGATAATGTCGGCTCCCATCCTTCGGGTGACTAAAACGACGGGCTGACCATTGTTTTCAGGTTGGCGTGATTATAGGTATGCCTCATGTAGCCGACGAAATCAATATCCCGAAGCGAGCTCATCGGACCACACAGAGGCCCCGTTTCCCAATTTGAAGCACCGTCAAGTCCTCTTGACCATCGAGCAAGTCTCCCCGTTGCAATGCTGCTCGTTTCTGCTAATGGGATAAGTCAGTCTCACTACTGCAGTATGTCAAGAAGCGCTGTCGCTCCCGTCGTGCTCCGTCGTCATAGCCTACCATCCACCTGTCAGTTTCCAATCTCCTTTAGACCCCGTCACTGATCTCTTGACAGATCTTCCGAGGCTTGAAGTCTGTTTCACTTTCCAGTCCGAGTCTGGACCATCACTGACAATTACCAGATCCATCACCATGTCCAATCCCCTCCAAGCTTCGCTTCTCAAACTAGCCGCAAGAGGCATAAGCGTCTTTACTCCCCATACCTCCCTCGATGCGACGCCCAAGGGGATAAATACGTGGTATGCGCTTTCCGTCATGCTTGCATGGATTCACCTAATGATGGATTTGATCAGGCTGGTCAAGCCGTTTCTCGATAACACTCTCTCTTCTGAGGCAATCACTCTCTCCGACCAGCTCCCTGGATTCGAAGGTGCCGGTGCCGGAAAGTTGGTCAAGCTGAAAACAAAGAACTCTGTGGCTGAGATTGTGAAACTCGTAAAAGACCATTTGGGACTATCATATGGTACGTTTGGCTGGCTAACGTTCATGGCTGCATCGCTAAATGTCAGTCACTCAGTGCAAATCGCCACCCCAAGTCCCGAGAGACCGATCGAGTCGATAGCAGTGTGCGCTGGCTCAGGTATTTTTCTCGTCTCCATGTTGTAGGAATGCCGGCACTGATGGTACTGCTATCAGGTGGAGGGGTTTTCAAAGGAGTAACCGCAGATCTTCTCTTGACAGGTGAAATGTCGCATGTGAGTTTCTACTTGGTACCGAAGGCATCCCGCTCTACTGAGATACCTCACCGTCAACAGCACGAAGTACTGGCGGCCATCGCAGGCGGCCAATCCGTCATCCTCTGCAACCACTCAAACACCGAGCGCCCGTACCTCTCCACGGTGCTCCAAAATTGGCTCGAAACGGAGTTAAACTCTTCCGAGGTGGACAAGGACTGGGAGGTGCTCGTTAGCAAAGCCGACGCTGATCCTTTACGGACTGTGTGAGTTACAACGAGCGAGGTTATGCATGGCAGCTGTAGCCGAATGATCCGGTCACCTGTGTCTAAAGTGGTCTAGTCAAATATTTCTCGATTCAGGCCATCCTCCACCGCATCCCAATCCACTCCAACGTCATGGTATAGACCTTCGAAGGTATCTATGCTCGCACGAGAGAAGAACGGCTGCAATTGGTATAGCGAGGAGACTTGTTTTATGGATGACAGTCTGGGGCAGCGAAGGGTATCTCGTGAGGGTATGAGGATCTCGGTATCCTGATCACGCAGTCTCAGTCAAGGTGAAGCGAACCGAAGCCAAGAAAAGCTCACGGGTTCTGCATGGGTATGGGACTGCTCCGATAGGATTTCGGAAAGTCGATCCATTATCGCTTCGGGTGTGTGTGGTTCTGACGGGTATATCGCATCCGTCGTATCCGTGACAAACATCCATTGATGACTAGGTGGCAGTCAACACTCATTCCTCATGATACGGAGAGGAGGCGGCAACTAAGACTCACATCTGGAAATCCTCTGATTGGATCACGAGCAGCAGATCTAGAAATTTGCAAGCTGCCAAGACGAGCTGCAATTGCTCCGACCCATCGGCAGGCGGTTCATCCATCGTGGCTTCGAACACTCGCAACTTCAACCACCATCAGCCTACGCGCAACTCAACAAGTCGTACAGCGGACTCACCAGCTCAGTCAGGATCACTGGCCAAAAATTGGTGAGATGCTGAGGCGAGATTCTACACGTGAGGACCCGCAAACATAGATACACCTTCAGTACATCAGCTATTGATCCCGAGGATATTAAAATAGCTGACCTCGCTGTGAACCTTTGGAGACACAACATTGGTCCGCAAGATCTCCACCAGTTTCTCTTGTATGCTCGGTAGTTGCGTTATAAGATGGTTCTTTTCAGCCGCCAACAAAACGAAGGACAGTCTCCTCAGGTTGAGAGAACGCGCAACCATCTCCTGGTCTCTGTTGGTGAAAATATTCGTCGATGGAGCCGCCACGATACGACCTGGTGGCGAACAAGTATGTCAGCCGAGTTCGCGAGCGGGGATTTGAGAGATTCATACTCACTGAGCAGTTCAGGAAGCCGTTCCTTGTCGCTGTCCATCAAGGAGCAGATCAAAGGCTTCCAATATGCGGTCGTTTCTGGTTGCGACTTGAAGAATCTTGAATCGTTGAATGCGTCCCCGACCGAAGGTCGCCAAGCCCGGACAGCCGATGGTATTCGAGTCATTTCTGACAAGATTTGCAGTATCGACGTCTCGACCCTGTGATCACGCGTCAGTACAGCCGAATCGAATTTGACTCACTTGTGCTGCTTGAACGCCGGAAGAATAATCGTAGCCGAGATGTTGTAGCACGCTGCTGCGACTTTGTCTTGGTCGCTCAAGAAGGTCCGAAGGCTCGAGATCACAGAAGTCGAAATGAATACGTAGATCTGCAATGTCAATGTTAATTCGATAACGAGGTTGCTGATCGGAGGCGATACCTGTTGTAAAAGGTTGCTTTGATCTGCGAGATCTCATCAGGTTCGGCGGTTCAACCGAGTAAGAAGCCCTTACCCAGTCCTCCATTGACATCCTCGCTTTTTGCCGCCGCTTTCCGCTCCCAGATCGGAGTCTCCGCGATTCGCGAGGCATTCGTCACAACGATGTCCAAGACTTTGGAGTATGTATCTTGCAGATCTCTACGCAATCTCCGGTCTTCTAGGGCACTCGTGGTAGCCACAGTCTTTCCCAAGATTGTCAAACATCTGATCATCAGCTTGCGCTCGATGAGGTCAGCCTTACCTCAGTATCGGATACATAGAAGAGCGGGCGGCTGGAATACCCGCGGCGTTGAGGTTATCTTTCGCAAACGTGTACATCGTACTCCAGATCTGTACCGCTATCGGCCCTTCCAGACGAGAAATGTACGCCTCGAGAAAACCGAGAAGGGATGGATCGAACCTGATGCGACGAGTAATTTAGCCACGAACCATGCAGTATCGAAGACTAACCTCGATTCGGAGGAGGAGCTTCTGCTGGATTTCCCCGACATGATCTCGCAAAGAATCGCAACGACTCTTTGAGCACTAGGAGTTAACGTGTCGATACAGTCAAAGATCGCCTCGTCCTATTTGATCAGCGCCGATCGCACAAGAGAACGTACAGGAATGTCCTCGGGACAAGTCGACCATACGTGGACACAACATTCCATGAGATCCAGCGGTTGGTTTCTGAATATCTTTTCCAAGACTTTTCGAGCACGCGACCTCGTTTGGGAGAAGATCTGCAATTTCGATGGCCCAGCTGGACCAGGAGAATTGGATTCAGTGGTGACTGTCCAGGTGACCAGTAGCGCTGCTACCACATCGTCGAGAAAGGGGGTGGTCTCTCCTTTGACCTAATGATCAGCTCGATCTGGTCCTTGAGACTCACCGAGCCATTCGGGACAGGTGCGTCCACTGTAAACACGTTGGACATGTATCCGAGCAAGCCTGAACCGCCTTCTGTTGGGCGAACTCCTTCTTCGTTCACGCCGTGGTGCTGGCTCGAGAAAAGCATGATGATCCGTTCTAGAGCATTCAAAAGTATAATGGGTTCAATCTCCGTAATCGTGCTTGACAAATCGTCCGTCGAAGTCATTGAGTAGGTGATCCGTAAGTGCAACATCATGAGATGCAGTTGATCGCTGAAACACTCGCAGAGCGGCAAGAGGAGACGACCGCGACCTTGAAACTGAGGGACAGTCATCAGGACGAAATCGATCCAGTGTTGAAGAGCAGGTCTGTTCTTCGTGGAAGAGACACCCGCGATTATGACTTGTACGAGCGATTCCTCGAACTCCGAGGATGATTCGAGATCATCCGAGCTTTTGGGTCGGTCGGTAATCGAGGTGATCGAACTCTTCGCCCGGTGGCCTCGGCGGACTTCGGTCGTGGCAGTTATGCAAGAATGAAGTAGGTGTAGCATTTTGTTCTGCAGCGACAGTTGACCCGATCCAATAGCGAGAGCGAGTTTCGAGATGAGGCTGACCTTCAGCCCTTCGACGAGAGAGCGTGCGACGTCACCCCTCGATATGAGCATCTGCAGTACCTCCAGAGCTGCACTCTGAACGCGAAGACGCATCGGCCGATATGAAGGCTTGCTTGATGAATCTGCCTCCATGAATCCGGTCAGAAGGACGACAAGCAGGTCGAGGTAGGATACGACATTTGGGAAAGCTACTCGTAAGCTGAGGTCCGTGCAAAAGACTCACATTGATCAGCTCTTGCGACCAAGGTCGAGTGTGAAGAATTTCTCATTTCGGTAGACTGGCAAGCCTTGCTCAAGCCTTGACCGCCAAACTGAAACAAGCCAACCAGACTCTGTAGCGCGTGATGGATATACGCGTAGTCCATGAGATGTTGATGAGTCTTCGCAGCGATTGGGGACGATAAAACGGCCAAGAGCCGGGACAAAATGGGATCAAGCACTCTGAATATCAGCGACGGTCGTTTGCTAGACTAACCTGAAATATGATCTCAGATGACATCTCATCCAAGTCTCCGCGAGTCCTTTTCTTGTGGGATCATCGTTTGTCAAGCCGTCTACTACCATTGAGACTGGGACGTTGAATATCTCGCCCGGAAGCATGGAGTCATCGGTCAATCTCCATAGGACACCAAAGGCTTCGTAAGCTCCGTGCTCTTCCGGCGCTGTCATTCTCCTGGCAATCACGTTCTCGAGGGTATGCGGATGGGCGAGCTGGTTATAGTCCCATAAAAGTTGAACGGCTCTCACGTGGTATGAAGCCGTACCAGGACGCAAATACCGAAAGAGCTGATTGTCAGTCCGGGTTCTCTTTGGCTAGACTCACTGAGTCCAAAACCACAGACATGACCGAGTCCGAGGCTACATCGATGGGCGGCCGGAAAGAAGTACACCTCGATGCCTTGAGAATTAGCATCACTAGAGCGTCGACCGCGGCGAATGATTTGACCTTTATCATCAGTTCAAGATACTGTTTGAACTCACCCTCGCTAGTCCGCTCAATACCAGATTCATCCAGGATTCCCACTCGATCGTCCGCAGTGCTGGTAGGTCATATTCGATGAGTCGGGTAACGAGTTCTACGGCCCCCAGCAGCATCGCTGTGTGTGTTGGATCGTCTTCGAGGACTGATTTACAAATGTCAAACGAATGCGAGATTATCCAAGGGCAGACTTCGTTCCTGATTTGAGTGGCGATTTCTTGATTGACGTCCGGGACTGCGTAGAGGGCTGAAATGGACGAACATGCTGCAGGATCGGCTGAAGGGCTGGATGGAGTAGCTATGGAGGTGAGAAGGTGCTGGGGAATGATGGCCAATAAGTCGACAGCAAGACGTATACCGCTGACGGTCGAACCAGACTCTCGATCCTAGTGGAAAGTCAGTTTTGTACAAGGGCAGGCTCGCCAAACTCACAACGAAAACTCGGAGGATGCCATACAGCATGGCAGGAGCATGGATACAGTTGACCTCTTGATCGTGCTGCGGTATTGATTCCAACAGCCAAGATGTCATTTCGATACCCTGACCGTTAGCAGTCTCCTTCTTGGAGAGCCTCACATCCGAAACGTTGCCGTTCAGCTCTTCAGTAACTGCGTTGTATAGGAACCTCCACAGTATGATAGGTTCTACTGCCTCGTACACCGCCGAGGCAGTATTGATAGCCTGTTCAATCAGCGCGTTTCTTTTCTGACAACTCACCTCCTCTTTCAACATTATGGGTAATGTTGGAAGGGCAAGCTTGATGGCCCTCAGAGCAGGTATGCCAAGTTTTTCGGATAACGCCGCGTCGACCTCCCACTTGTCCATAAGGGAGAGAAATATCTTGAAGGGCCTGAGCGGGTCGATCGGTGAGGTGACCATGGCAGCCATATCCGACTGAACTATAAGCGTACACCACTCGTTGGACATACCTGAAGCGTGTTGACTAGTAGATTCAGTCCATTGATTTTGAAGTAACTGATTTGTTTCTCTGACAGGTCATCCGGCCCTAGTAACCATGTATATATCCTTCGACTGAGGGATAACTCCCTCTGCAGAACGACCGCACTCGCAGCTCTCATCAACAGCTCCTTGTCCTTGGACTCGGCGGACCTGCGGCTGTCAGCATGATCCTCGAGTGGACACTTACTTGAAGACATCGCCGTCCATGACGAATACCCTCAGCAGAAGATCCAGCCCGCTGCGCCTGACCAACACATTCTCGTCCTCCAACACGGCCGCTACTCCCCTCACCATTAAGCCGGTATACTGAGCCTCTCTGGGAGGCTCCAGCATCTTTTTGGAGAGATAATTGAGCGAAGATAAACGTGAGGAGGCAGTCGAGATGAGGATGACGAAAACGTTCTGCAGGAAGAATGGGGGCGAAACGGCATCCGATAGTCTGCCGAGCAAGGATAATATCTAGAAATTGTCAGGCCCGTCAGATGAACACCACCTACCTTGTCAAAGAAATCGCCGGTCTCCTCTTCAATCCCAGGTAGAAGAGCTAGGATGAGAGCCTTCATCGCAGGGCGCAGATTCGGTCCGAGTGGAAGGTAATAAGTCTCGTAGATATTGATGAGCGAAGGCCGAACGGAAGTAGCTGCAAATTGAAAGAAGGGGAACAACCCAGAAGACCAGATCAGGAGATCTCTCTTCAGACCTTCTATCTGATAAAGAATCAGCTAGGCCTCTGCAGACTGATCACGACTCACCCCTATTATGCCGAAAATATGGGCATAGACGTCTAGCGCTCGCTGATGCACACCCGAAGGCAGAGCTGGATTCAGGCATTGTGCCAGCCGTTTGGCTACTATGAGTTTGCGAGGGATCTCCGTGTAAGGCGGAGAAGATGTTTGTAAAGTCTGGAGGAACATTAGGTGTTGATTGTCCCGTGTCATGACCGAGGCTCACCTTGAGAAGCCTCGAGAGGAAGGAGATGAAGTCTGCCCATTCATTTATGCTGTCGAACGACTGCAAGCATTTGTCTACCAGAGCGCCGTATTTCTTGTATCTTCCGTCGGCAGCAAGGAGAGAGGCAGCAGCCGCTACAATGTCAGCGAGCTCACCAGTCGCGACCTACCTTTCCCTGTCCTCCGTCTTTGCTCGGGAGTGGTTCTGCCGGTAGTGAGGGCGTCCTCGGCGTACACAAGGGACGTAGTTTCTTCAGAGGCAGACGAGCTGCTTCGGTCTCTTCCAGTGGTCATGAGCTTCGTGAGTCGGCCATGCGAGGTCGGACGCCGGAGAGAAGGTGTAGGGGACGAGGCTCGAGTGGTAGGAAGCGACGAGGGACCGGCCGCATCATCGATCCTATAGGCTGGGAGTAGGTGGTCGGGCATGGTGTGAGATCTACCCAGTGGTGAGTTCCATAGTGACGACAGAGATGCAGAGCATATACTGGCATGTGTAGCTAGACAATCCAATCTCCACAGACGTTCTTCACGTGACGTCCACCTACAAGCGATGACGATAAGTTGTTGTTGTTCCGACTTTGCATTATGGTTACCTCTTTAACATCAACTATCCACTTGGCCACTCTGTCCATCCTGGCGTGCGGTAATTTACAGTAGAAGGGCGATATATTACCCATAAAAGTCAAGCCAAAACTTATAAACGACTCACTCAACCTCCTCATGTCTCTCCAAGCCAAACCATGCGCCTAGAAAACCTAGACGACGGCAGCAAGTACGTACCTAGGGCTTCCCTCAAGCCCTCTCTAACACACATACAGGCTCGAAGCTGCCTGGCAGGAGACTCTCAACTCATCCCTCGCCTACTTTCGGGCTCTTTTCTCCTCATCCAGCTCGACCGCCTGGAGGCCAGTCTCGGTCTTGCCTCTAACCGCCTCGTCAACGGCGCGGGATAGTGGCAGAAGCACTTTGCATGATGGGTCGCTAGGAAAGATTACTGCGAACGATGTGGTGGTGCATAGGCGGACTGCAAAGGGAGGCGAGGTATTCCGAGCTGTGGTAGATGTGGACTGCGGAAGCGACGTCAGTGTGGACACGTTCAGAGGATGCCTCGTGACACCGGAGACCCGCCCCATGTGTGAGTAGAGTGGGTGTAGCTTTCTGCTGACTAAGTATAGGGGACCGTATGGTGGAAGAGGCTGTCACTCTAGAATTACTGGATGCCCATACCCGGGTGACGAGAACCAATTATAGACTTGGCTGGCCGTCGAGGTAAGTCATGCTTGCAGGCCAACACTGACAAGCAGTCCTCGAGATGCTGTCGCTATCTCAAAAACTCTGGTAGACCAGCATACCCTCATCGACATTTCCGCATCGCTTCCGCGTTCGGTCCACGAACCAGCGTATCTTCGACCCGCACCACCCTATGTCCGCGCGCAGGTCGCTCTTCTTGCTTGGTGTATACAGCTTCCCTCTTCGCCGTCATCCGCGGATACCCCGCCGAAAGGGAAAGCCAGGATCACCTGTTTCTGGTCTTGGAACCCCAAGGGGGCTTGGGCGGTAGGCGGCGGCGTACCTCAACATTTGCCCTCTCTGTTGGTTGGACTGGTGGATCATGTACGGGATGGAAGCGAGAAAGTACCGGTACTTTTGGGATACGGGCCAGACGTCAGTGTCGGGACAGTTGGTTATGATACCGCGCGAGTGACACTCTCTGTGGGGTATGCCATAGTCAATAATGGAGAAGATGGAGGGGACGAGGGACTCAGAAGACAGGTTGAGTTCGGACTGTCGTCCACGCAGAGTTGGGACGTTCGGATACATGTCAAAAACCAACAAGGAGAAGACTCCCCCTCGACAGTGTGGTCGTCCTTTGTTGGCCAAGCGCCTCCGACCGTTCCCGGTTCTGCGGCGCCTAAACGACTGGTTCTCCGGTTTGCGCACCCTGGACTTTCAACATCGGAAGAATTGGTCAGAGTCAACGTCTCGATAGAGCAAACATCGGGATCCGCTTCCTCGGGCCTGCGAATCAACGGAATACCGGTCACGGTAGAGTCGATGGATCGCTCAATCCCTTCCCGACCATTGCTAGAGGAAACCGCAAGCACTAGTGCTATCTCCCTCCGCACCATGAGCACGAGAGACGGTCTGGCTTTCCAGGAAGAAGCGTCAGAGGCGAAAAAGATTGATAACGGGCGACCACTGGCAGCGGAGAAGAACATTGCGGCCCTCATCAAACGGAACTACATTTACTTCACCTCTCTTCTACAAGAACCCGAACCGAAGTGGCGACCGGTGGCCGATACCCGCGGTGTCGCTGTACATCAACTGAACTCTATCGACAAGACCCTCATCGTCTTCCGCGCCGAGGCAGTCTTTGTGGGCGTAGGAGTGTGGGACCTATTTGCTACCATCGCTAGTCCCGGCGGACGATTGGTCTGGGACAAGTCGCACGAGGATGCGACATTGCTGGAAGACGTCAACGAGTTGACGGATCTGTGGCATTTCAAATCCAAAGCCGCTTGGCCGGTAGCGTAAGTGCGAAGCTGCTGGTCAGAGCTGACGATAGTGCTCGTGATTCCGTCATGCTACGGACGACCTATAAATCTCCTTCGTCGGTTCACATCTTTGGGTTCTCTTCTGAAAATATCGAGCTGTTCCCCTCGATCCCGCCATCTGTCGATCCGACCGTTATCCGGACCCAGATTGACCTGCAAGGATGGTCGGTTGAGGCACTGTCGCCGAACACAACTCAAGTCACCTTGCTAGAACAGAGTGATCCTAGGGGCTGGTCAAACAAATCGTCGATTCCGCAAGTCATGATGACGACTCTGGCCGGAATTGGCGAATTCGCAATCAAACACGGTGGACCGCCTATCGCCACACGACTAGGTGGAGCGAAAGCTCTAATTTCGAGATACGACGTCGAAAAGGAATCGTATCGCGTTGAGTACGAAGCTACGGAAAGCCGAAGATCGAACTCGTCCAGTACATCGACGGCGTTCCCTCTTGCAGTGGCCGTTAGGGCGGAAGCAAAGGATGGCGAAACGAGTACTTTACGGTCGTTGGACATCGGAGTCGGACCCCAGAGCAATATCGAATGCGAAATCCGATGCGACGCAGACAAGTGGGCGACCAACTTTATGGTCGTGATCGATCCACCCCATCAAGCCATCTCGGCTCTGAAACGACATCGTTTATCACCAGGAGGAGGGGGATTATGGTTGACGATCGAACATGATCCAATCATTCTAGGTACTGAGAGAGTAGTCATCACGGTCAAGAGGGGAGCGAGTGTTCCTGGAGGGAAAACAACGGTCTCCGTCAACGGAAGCAAAGTCAAGGTAGACGCGGAGGATCTGCCAGAAGCAGATGTTCAGTTGTTGAAAAAGCAGAAGAGGTCGAAACCTACGAGGGCACCACTAGACCAGCCACCTGCTCTGGGAACTCTCCGACGAAGGCAAACAGGTCTGGAGACTTCCTCTGCGAATGTGGCGGACCCCTTCAAGACCATCACTCCGGCATCAGCACTGTCTCGAATTGGCACTCCACTGGCTCGCTTCTATTCAGTAGCGGCAGAATCCACCAGAGCCGCAATTGCTCCGATGTCGATCCCGTCTCCTGCCCCCGAAGCTGGGTCGACACCTGTTGACGCAGCCGTACGCGCATTGACGCAACTTGCGAGAATGAACACGGATCGAGACGGAGAGTCCACAGACCCGTTTGGCTGGCAACCCATATCCGACCGGGATGGGCTGAAGGTCGAGAAGCGCATAGTCTCGCATGTGTCGGAAACGTTTCCAGTTTACCGTTCTGGGCGGATCATTGAAGGTTTTACCGCGGAGGACGTGTCGGCCGTTGTGTCCATGTCGCGGAAAGACGAGCGATTCGATACACCCTTACGCCTCCAATCTCACGGTCACGGTATCACCACGTCGTTCCTTACGGCGTACACGGCCTTCCCTTTCAGAGGACGAGGCGTCCTACTATCAACTATCGTGGCCAAATCTCCCGATGGACCTCCGCCCTCCCCGTCTTCGACTGGCCAATCGTCGTCATTGGCCACTATCTTCCATGCCTCCTCTTCAGGCTTTGATCCATCTGCCACGGGACTTGATCCGGCCAAATATAATCCCATGCAACTTCCCATGGGCAGTGTAATTCTCGAAGGATGGATATTGGAAACGATCGATCCGTACTCGCACGAGCAGTATGCTATACCGTCGACGAGGTGCATGTACGTCGCCGCTGTCGATTATGGTGGTTCGATGCCCGTGTCCGTCAATAACATCCTGAACGGATCCCTGCCCCGGTCGTTGCTCTCCATCGAGAGCATACTCAAAACGCAAGGAGCGCCATCGAGGTCCCGAAGTCCACCGATGGCTGTCTTGGTGCCTGATTCCTCATCTATCGCTCCATGGGGCCTAGAAGGAATTGACCGAGAACGTATTGGCGTCGAAGAGCGAAACGAAATCGATTCGTACGCCTTGACGGTGATTATCCAGCCTACGCCAAAACAACCCCACGAGGGGAAAGACAACCTCTATCCAAATTCCTCGAAAGCCTCCACCTCGACCGTCATTGATCTCGCGGAAGACATCCGTCGAGGCAGGAAAGACTTGGTGGTCATTGAGGTGGAGATTGGGACGGCCCTGGTAAGAGCAGGTTCCGAGATCAGTTTGAAAGCGATATCCCTGCCTTTCCTGTCGTCTTCCGATCCCCTGCCGATGGATCTTCCTGATCGATCGGGACTAGAGCTCCCGTTCAAGTGTACGGTTGTCGCCCTCGCACCTTCGGTCCTGCAGTCTGCTTCTCTGGAGCCGCACCCCGCTCGACACCTTCTGCGCGTAACGTTGCCGACCTCGGGCTACGAAGCGCCGATAGCAGATCCGTTGACGGGGAAAACAGCTCCGCTCCCGAGACCAAGATGGCTGTTGGACTTGATCAACGACGGTGCCGTCGTTAGGCTAACGCTGAAGGCGAGATCGGATGGCTTGGGGAAGTATTTGTATGGCGAGCTTGTAATTGGGGTCGAGGACGAAAAAAGGATCCAAAGCAGGATCAGCTCGAGAGATTCTCGAGGGAGACTGGCGCAGCTCGTCAAGTAAGTTCGGGCAGTAGTACTAGGAGGACCACCGACAAACCCTCACTCAGCCGAGAAACGCCTGGCTGTACTAGTCTGGAAAGGGCACTGGCGGTTGCAAGGGAGCACTTGCTGGAACCTTCGGCACCCGTTATCGAGTCGCCAAGCATCGAAATCTCGAGCATCGAACCGGTTGCGAGTGTCCCTGAAGTGCCGCCTCCTTCTGTCGAGAAAGCAAGTCATATTCCCTTCCCCCGTGTCCACTCTTGAATTGACATTACCAACAGCTAGCGGCTTCACGTCCGCCGCTGGACTCGAGCAACCGCTATTCGTTCTGGAACTACAACTATTCCCGCTTGACACGGTTCCAAGCCTCCCCGTCCCCCGAGCCGTCACCCCTCACTAGGCCTACAGCGGTTCTCTCCGATTCCGAATCACCCCTGCCCTCGTCCCCGGTCAAAATATCCACCTTAATGCCGTCTTCTACCATGTCCGAGCCAACGACATCCGTCTCTCTTCCCGTCCTGGTCATTGCCTGCCTTGTCTGTCTGCTCGTTGGGTCGCTCCTGAGGTCACTGCTGAGCGAAGCGGACTACGTGATTTATCTTCCGGCTGGAAAGCCCTTCCCGTCCGGGGAAAGCTGGCGGGAGATGACGCGCTTGCTGGAGTGGAGAATCTGGTGGAGAAAGACGCTCGTGGTGGCGCTGGCACGAAGAGAATGAGGATGGTGATAATGGCCAACGCGGCATCTGATACTATGTTACACGTCTCCAAGTGTATTTCTATAACCAATGCATGATTCGGGTACTCTCTTGTAAAATCGCTTCGGGTAGAGATAGGGTCCGTGGCGAATAGGTCATGACAGGTACATTCTGCTGTACAAACTCGCAGTGACAGATGACGATGCGTAGGATCTCTTTCCTCGACAACTAGCTCGGACTGTTCTCCCCGGCAACCACAATCTCGTTCGCCAATTTGCTCTTTCTCCCTTTCCCCTTTCCCTTGACTCCTCCTCCTCCCTTGCCCTTGAGACTCGGTGTAGCCCCGACACTTTCGCGATCATCATTATCTCCGTACTCTGAGTTGGGGAACTCTTCCTCGTTGCCCTCAAATGATTGGGTGTGTGGGAGCGTCGGGCGATCGGAGGGCGAAGTCCAGGTAGGCTCTGGGAGTACAGGGATATTGGCGTTGGCAATGGCTTTCGCGGCCTTCTTGGCTTGCTCTCTTGCCTCGCGTTCGGCCTGGAGGATGTAAGAGAGATCCGATGGCGGGCCTGAGGTGCATAAGAGGGGATCAAGGTGACAATTGGAATACAGGAAAGGACTCACCTTGGGTCCAGGACTTGAACTTCAATCGACCGCCGCCGACACCAGCAATCGTCCTGTCAGAATGTGTCCACCTAGCGACCCGCTCCTTCTTGAATGGTCGCGCCACGTCCAGCGTCGCGAAATACGACGTGACCTGCAAAAGGAGTTTACGCCGGAGTCCACCCAGAGAGGCGGTACAAACTCACCTTGGGGAATGGTGATTGCACAATGATTGGCGCAGCGATCGGTTTGGAGAATACAGGGAAACCAAGCTTGATCGGGTCGGCAGCGACAAATGGCGGCGAAGCGCCTCGAGGGACACTTGGCATGGCGACGTGGATGGGGATGGGTTCATGGTTGTCTGTTTGGCAATTTGATCAGTACTGTCCCGTAGGGAAAATGGATGCACCGACCTGGCTCTGGCGATCCGTCGGCGGAGTAGGGCGTGCCATGACCCGGGGTTTGGTAAGGGGTAGAGTGTGTAGACCCCAGTGCGGCTCCGTCCTTCCAAGGTATTCCCATCCCTCTAAGAAGAAGAGACCGACATGAGCGACCTTGGAAGATCTTCCGTTGCAAGACCCACTTTTTCAGTCCCTTTCGCCAATTCTTGCCAGGTCCAGCGGGCAGGTTCTCCGGTCGTTTCTTGTGACTCTTTCTCTTCGATCCCTCGGGCGAAACTTCCTCGTGCTCCACAACGACCGTAGGCGTCTCATTCTCCTCTCCAGGCGGCCATCCCGTAACCTTTGGCGTCTTTTTCTCGTGTTCCCGCTCGCGTTCCGGTGGACCCGAGTGAGAAGCGGACGCGGCAGACGGCTGCAGCCAGTCGTACTTCTTCATGTGGATTGGTTGAACGGGGGTCGAGGTGGAGCTCGACGGTTTCGATTTCGGTTTCGTAGCCTTCGTCGACTTTTTCGCCTTCTTTGACGGGGGTCCTGCGTCCTCATTCTCGGAGGAGGAGTAGGCCGGATTGTTTTTGGGCAGCATGCCGAGCTTGAGCGTGATGGGTGGTGGAGGCGAGAGCGAGGAGCGCTCGGACGATGGGATCTGGGAGGTCGTAGCCGTTTGATCGTTCATGAGATGGGTAAGAGTAGGTCGCAGCTGAGGAGTGAAGGATGCATCAGTCTTTGATCGGTAGATAGACAAGTGTGGACGAAAGAACAAGGCGTGGGAAGAGGGGGCGAGGCTGAAGGTGGAGCACGCACCGTAACTCGTAAAGGATGAGCGTTCGCTGCCGGTGGACGAGATTCGACTGATGCTTCTCTGGTGAAGACACCTGACACTGAGCTTCCTCGTCGTTCGAGAAGAGGCGAGTGTGACTCGTTCTCAGAGTCGGAATAGTCGTGCGCGGTTGAAGGCATGTTTAAAGGGGGCCAAGATGGGCCAAGAATAGTCAAGAGGAGGGAAAGATCACCGGCCGAGGCGCGCAGCGGTTTACAACCCACAAATCGCGAGCCGGGATCATATGCTCTCAGCCGATAGAGACAGACGTAGAGACTGGGGAGAGTGTCGTCCTTCGTCCTCCTGTATCGAACTCGAGCGGGAGCCTGTGCTCCTTTCGGCAACGCTAACGAGACACAGCATCTCCGTCTTGGTGACATACAACAGCTATAGACGCCCTCCCCTCGCCAATGCAATCCCGCTGATCTTATCTCTTCCTCGATTTCTTGTTCTCTTTCTGCTTCCTGATATGGACCGAACCGATACACGCTGGGCAGTACCAGTTCTCCGGGACCTCTCCTGGGACGATACCGACGCATTTGACGTGAAACTGGAGTCGAAGAATCATTAGTATGATACCCTCGTCCAGTCTCAGAAGCATCATGCCAAGACCTACCCATTCAATCGCACACCCGTCGTTGTCACACCCAATCATCTCGCCGTACGATTTCTGGTGACATAGACAGTACAAATTGTCGTCCGTCTCGCCGTCGCCGCCATCGCCTTGGTCTGCCGCTTCGAGCTCGCCCTCGGCATCGGCATCCGACATGGTCGAGGTGGAGTATTGGCGTTCGGCTCGGGAAGATCGGTGGGAATGCTGCGAGCGCGCAGAGAGTGACTGACGATGCGAGGAAGGGGCCGGCGGCGGCGGCATGTTGTTGGGAGGATGGATGATGGGCGTCGAGGCGTATGACGGAAGCGGTAATGGCAGAGCACTCGGTTTCTTCCCTGCGATGAACCCCATCAGCTTTCCAATGCTGGAGAGCGAAAGTGGAGAGAACTAGTTGACTCACTTTTGACCGGCCTCGAGTCTCCCGAACCCAGTCCGCCAGGCGGCAGAAAGATCTCCCCGTTCCCCATCTCGCCAAACAATGCGGGCTTGCCCTGCTCGTCCTCCACTTCGTCCAGATCCAGCCCGCCAACCTTCTTCCACTCCGTCTTTCCCCGTTCTCTTGCCCTCGATACGATCCGTTCTAGCCTTTCCGCCAACTTGATCTTTTCCTCCTGCAGCGCCTCGACCTTGATCCACTCCGCCTGAATCTTGGTAATGGCCTGCGCGTCCTTGGCGCTCAAATGGGAAAGCGGTAGCGGCGCACCCGGTGGGATCGGTAAAGGGAATGTTGCGGTCGGCGTGGAAGACCCGGATGCCGACGCGAGGTTGCGCACATGTTTGGTCAGGCCGTAGTGCCGTGTGTTGATGCGTTGGATCAATTCTTCAAGTGCTTTGTCAGCTCGAAGCCACTTCGACGGGAATCAGCTCACGATTGATACGGATATCCTTCTCTTTGATCTCTTCGAGCAGAAACACGACCTCGCCAGGGAGGTTGTCCAAGCCTGCAATAAAGAGTCGTCAGTGGCAAATACAACCGAGTAAAGGATAACAGCAGGAGAAAGACTGACTTCCGACGAATTCCGCTGCGGACTGTGCAGCATCCTCGGGGTTGAAGCTGGGACCCACATGCAGGACTTGTGCCATGTCGATCGGGGGCGAGCGCTCCAAATGAGGAGGGGATGCAAGTGTTGAAAGGTTGGACAGCGAGATAATTGACAGGCGTGTGTTTAAGTATCAGGAAAGGGAGGGATTCACAAATTTGCTTCCGCGGGTGGCAGTTGATAAATCGAGTCCTCAGCAAGATACTTTGGCGGTTGAAGCGAAGTGGAGCCTTGAGTGTTCTACTGCATCTGACGTGCTGTTCGGAGCTGAAGAGGGAGAAGCCGGTGAGATGTAAATCCATGAGATCGCAGAAATAACGGTTGGTCTTTTAAAGAATCTAAGCGGCAAAACCACTCATCTACCGCGATGGACGTAGGCGGACTCTATAGAGACAGACCAGGGGTGGACTAGGGTGGCGGACGGTGGTGCAGAATCTTGTAAGAAATAGTCCACTTCCACAGAGATGTGTCGCCAAATGCTATCCTTGTATGCCTAACTTGTCGTGCTTTTCATAAGCCGAGCAGGGTGGAGGACAGTGGTGAAGAGATCTTGTAAGAAACAATCAATCTACCGAGAAACGAGTTTCTGTAACGCTTCTCTGGTGTATATTTATGAGAAACTCGACAAGCTAGGCATCCTTCTAGAAACTTCTGCCTTTGAAGGGCTAGAATCTCGAAGCGAGATTTAACCCTCAATCGCACCGCATAGTTCCCGAAGGCCCCGCCTGCATCGCTCGCCGGCACTTTACAGATACCCTACAACTTCTTGACGTAATGTCCCATCGCCCGCATATCACCACCCTTAAAGGGTATCTCGATGACGACCTTTCGTTCGAAGCCTGCTCGCTCCGCGACCTTGATCGATTGCGGATTGTCTGGCTCGATGCCCTATCGAATGCAAAGTTTCAGTTTGTCTCCACCTTTACATTGGAAATCAATGTAGTCTTGCACCTACTGCGACGATCGTCTTCACCCCCATGCATTCTTTGATGTATCCCTCGAACAGGCGCGAAACGAACCTGCCCACGATGCCCCGGCCCTGGTAGTCTGGATCCAAGCTGTATCCCAGTATCCAGACCTGTTGATCGACCGGTCTTGCCAACATTTCTGTGACGTCCACGTCTGCAAAGTTATTTGAAGGGTCGTGATCGAATGGAGTGAACCCTATGCCTCCGATGACTCGGTTGCTTGAATCGCGCAGAAGGTGAAAGGGGAAACCGAGCTTTATGGGGTGATTCGTTGTCTCGTGGTGGACCAGGATGGATCGCAGTCGCTCGATGTCCTTGGCTTGTATTTTCGCGAACTTTTCGATTCGGTCGACAACAGCTGAGAGCGGGCATCTAAGACCTGCCTATCGATCTAGGCTCACGGGGATGCTAAGCTCTGGCTTACGGATACGGCCTGCTGTGGGATCGCTTGCCAATTGAGGGTATGTTGTACAGCCGGAACTAACAAAGTAGGTCAGCGACTGAAGGGGTGGCCGAGGCAATCAGCCCAAGGCTCACCAGTTCGTCGGTATCGTCTCTCCGAACAGGCGTGAGACGCAGACCCGGTAGGTCCGGGTGAGAGATGTACGGCTCGTCACGCTCTGCGTCCCATAGCACAAAGTCTTGAACTTTTTCTGGGAAAGACATGTGGACAGATCCAGAGGGGACGAAGCAGTTTACACGCAACTTAAGGGTCTCATCCATATCTGAACCACATGGTCCATCGGAAACTTCCGGACGAGATAGCACGTCTTCTACATACCTGTCGCCCTTGTCGCTTGACCGTTCTGCCAATGAACGCTAACGAAGTGTACTCTGTATACGCTGCCCAGTGATCTAGACATGTCCAGTATCTCTAAGGCTCCTTAGCACTGATATCGCCATAGTGATGATCCGGTAATCGGAAGGTATATCACCGTGATAAGCCGTCTGAGGCGAATGTAATCCCGGAGTGGTCCGTCGATACGCGATTGGTTTGTCCACTACATCCCACCTCCACAGACCTCCAAATAGTTTAGAATGAACCCCAGCACAATCTGGCGCTCCGGCGCTCTGCTTAGTAGGCATCTCGCCTACCCTTGCTATCGTGACCGAGCTGACTGCCTCGTAGCCGGCGCGGGCATGAGCTTTGGCGCCTTCGGCTCGCACTCCCTCCGATCGCGGTTCCCTTCTCTCCCCGAACGATCCCACACCTCGTGGTCTACAGCCTCCTCGTACCTCATCTACAATGGTATCGCCTTGCTCGCCATCTCTCTCTCCCCGCGGGTCCTCGCACCCTCGCCAAGACGTTACCGCATCGCCGCATCCATGATCCTGGGCGGAGCACTCACCTTCAGCGGCAGTATCTTTGCGCTTGTGATCTGGAGAGAGAAAGTAGGAAAGATCCTCGGACCCTTGACGCCGCTCGGAGGGCTGGTCATGATTGCGGGGTAAGTTTTTCGGTTTTGATAGGCCAGCAGAGGGACTTATTATGGTTTGGGTGGAAAGCTATGTCGCTTTGGCTATCTGATCCAAGGAATGAGATAGAGGTGTGCGTATAGCACGATATGGACACGTAGAGCCTATCACAATACAGCGCCTCTATCCTTCACCCCGTCTGCACGTCTAATTCCTCCTTCTATGCATATATCAGCGCGATCTGATGGACCGCAAGGCGGCCTACCCAGTGAAATTTCTCAAGCCGGACGCGAGATGCCAGCTGTGTGTCCATTATTGGGGAGCGTCTACCTTGGGTGGCTCTTTCATCGATTATGAGTCTCCTCGCTCGGCATCACAATATCGAATGATTATTTATTGGTCGATCCAGTAGTCTACTCTATACTTGACTCATTCCACTCATAGGCAGAAAGTACGCTCTGCAGATTCCGAAGTCTGTATTCTAGTAGAATATTCGTGGTTGAGCGAACGTTGACCTTGCTGTCGGCTTCCGAGCCGTGGTCCGCGTTGTCCCATTTTTGCTACCGTCGAGCCATGTCCGTACCGCTCCTATTGTCCCCTAGTCTAGTACGTCCAGAAGCCCTCTTCGTCCTTGGCATTGGCCAGCCAGATGAACAGCGCCACATCCACCTCCACCTCCTTTTCCTCCACCTCCACC
>JASZXS010000113.1:0-41141 GCA_035521475.1 Tremellales sp. Uapishka_1 | reverse complement strand
GGGGGGGAGATGGGGAGATAGATAGATGCCTTTGACAGATGGAACCACGCCAGGAATGGGAGCTCGACGACCAACGTTCCCCAGACGGCCAACGGGATGGACTGCGAGCGGAAACAGACTGAGGGGGCACTGTTCGCCTCGAGGCAGCATCTGCCGGCCTAGCGCAAAGGACGTGGCCGGGAAAAGGGTTTTGTTTTGCGTGACTGTCGCCCACGCCTGCATCCTACGAGGTTATGCTTTTGTATGCTGGAGAAGTAAGGCGTTCACGGCCTCGATCACAGAGCAGCCCGCATTGCCCATGAAGCAGATTGCAACGATCGTCCCGATTCGCCACTTTTGACTCCGCGGTGATCATTCCTCCCTTTAAGGTTAGGTCCTCTTGGACGCCCTAGCCAGCATTTTGCGAGCATGCAGCTGTTACTAGCCTGCGGCGAAGCCGATGGCGACATCATGACCAGCACAGGATCGCCCGATGTTTCCGGTAGATCCAAATGCTCTCCTAGCCATAGCAAAACCACTTGCTGCCAGTAGTAGCAGCTCCAGGCTCCCTCTTGGCTGCCAAGCGGCTGTACCCTGCGGTCTCAATGCCCGAGAGTCTTCCGCACTCATCGCTTTGCCTCAGTCGACGTTGGTGCCGGTCATCTTTCCGTGGGAACTCGGTCACGCCCAGCTATCCAACGCATCAACCCGCTCCGACGGGATGACATTGCGGACCACGACTTGTATCAACGAGGCGTATGCATAGAGAGTAGTGCGTCTACCTGCGAGTACTGAAAGTCTAGGAAGAGAACGGCGAGGGGTGAGGTGGAGAAAATCGGGCCCAAAATCTTCTATCAAGACGGTATATCGATTATACTGTGCGCCGCGTCAGTCCTGCATCCCGCATAAGAACGACATAGTGTCACGAACCGTATTTGCCGAAAAGCGGGATCAGCGTCTGAGCCAAGGTGTACGAGAAGACGAGTTTGGGACCAACGACCAGGATCTGGAATGTCGTCTTTAGCTCAACGCCGCCCCTCAAAAGAGAAAAGCGGTCCACCAACCTTTGGTGTGAGACCCTTGAAGAAAGCACCCATTCCTTCGGTCCGGACCATGTCTCTGATGATGGTCATTCCGCCCACTTTCGAGTTGAAGTTGGCGTTCTGGATCCGGGTCTTAACGACATCCAATGGAGCGGCGACGGTGATGGAGGCGACAGCACCCGCTATCGAAGCCACGAAGTCTGGTATGGTCGGTCAATAAACCGGTTGAGTAACCCACACTCTTTACTCACTCTGGCCCCAGGTGGCCTGGGAGTAGTCGGACAGGTTGAAGATGTATTGCTTGGCGACGGCTGATCCTCCAAAAAGCTATCGCACCAAGTCAGCCATTCTGTCGAGAGATCTATTCTCCATGGACGTACAGCGAAACTTCCGGGAGCATTCCTGGCCATCGTCCATCCCCATCCTCGGTACAACGAGGCGACACCTTCCTCCGAGATCAACTTGACGATGCCTCGACCCCTGACGGCGTCCGGGTTCGTCTGCATCTTGATCTTGAGAACGTCCAAAGGCAGCAGGACCTGAGTGGCAGCGTTAACCACAGTTATGCATCGTTGAGTTTTGCTCAACTCACAACTTCTCCGATACCCGTCAAACTTTGAGAACCCCAATCTCAGCTCTCCCACCTTCTCCATTGGGAGTAGGTACACTCACGATCCAGCCGTGGCATGCATCAACATGCCTCCCCATTTCGATCCAAAGTTGTTTCTAAATACATCGCCCGCGTTCTTGTCGATTAAGTCTCGGAACCACGGCTGTCCCCCGAACTTGTAGACACGCTGGGCAATCTTGTATCCGGCAGCGTACCCCAGTCCCGGGAAGAGCGACAGGAACTTTTGCGGGACCGAGGCGTTGGCTGCTTTTCGGAAGACGATCGCATTGACCTCTGACAGGGCGAACTTGGACTTGTTCGACATCAGACGTTTGGCGACCGTGTCCTGTTACCGCCCGAATAAGCTTGCTGAGATGGTATGGGTGCCAATGAACCACGTACGACAGGGTGAAAGACCATCAGCTCGGCCACACCTGCAAGCGATGTGTGTGAGCTTTCATCTCCTAGAGTAGAGCTCTGCAGTATGTCCAAACCACCCACCAGAAGCCCCCGATCCGAGGATCCGTGCCGTTCCCGAGTCTCGCTTTCCCCCAAGCTTGGTATCGACAGGCGGTGACATTCTGGTAGAGGATATGAGCTGGGATGGCAGAAAGTCTGAAACCGAAATTCACTATCTCTCTTGATGGGGGCGGATGCAAATTTGAAGGGCAATGTCGTGTGGCACTTTGGGGTAAGGCCGTGCCCGAGAGTACGAGTCGTGGTCTGTGCCTCCTCCTGGCGACATTCCTCATCGTGGTCGATCTTGATAGATCGTCATTATCATAAGTAGCGGGTCCAGGGGTTCCGCCATGTCTTCATCTCACCAAAAATGCAGTTTGGGACGGCTTCGGCTGTCTCAGTGGCCGACCGCTATGGCAGTGTACCATGTTCGCAGAGAACCTTTTCATAGACCGAGAGAAACGCAGTTGGGCGCAAGTTGACCAGTTTTATGGAAGCTCAATGTGCAGATAGTATGGAAGGAGGAACATGGGTTGGTTTCGCGCTTTGTAGGGAAGAACGCAAGCTCTTCTTCTCGAACATGCAATTCGCTGTACAAGCAATGTGCTTACACGAAGGAAAATACGGTGGCCCGTAGCTTGACTCTTCGAGCATGGATGGAAAGACACTAGGGGCACTTTACTCCACACAGGCCGGTAGGAGACATGAGGCAGGTTTCACTCTCTGGGGTATGGCAAAGGCGACGCATTGGACGTGGTCTTACAGTAACGACAGCGCTATCTCACATCCGGTCGAACTATTTCGACGTTTGAAACAAGATAGTCTCCGGATCCTCCGAGTCCAATGGCATGGCTTCTCCTGCAGTCTCGGCAAACGGTTCTTTTCCAGGCGACACATACGATCCCTGAGCGCCTGTGCTCGATGCTCGTGTGGGAGCTGTATGAGCTGACTTTTCTGTCATGGTACTGTCACACTCTTCGCTGTGAGCGGTGTTGGTACCGGTCTTGTCGTTGTCGTTGCTGGAGGACATGGTTGGGTTTGCAGTTGTGATGTATGGCGATTGTAATGCTGTGATTGGAGAGGTGATGGCGAAGACGCTGAATTGCACGGTATATAACCGCTCGCACGTATGAATGGAGAGGCCAATTACATCACTCGGCGATGTACCCTTCTTCTTCGAGGAAGTATGCCGATGTGAATTGCTGTGCGAATATGAAGGGAGTTGCAAAAGCTATGTTTCGGCTTTGCAGCATGAAGGGAAGGGCCATTAAGAGAATCATTGGATGTACACGTAGAGTAAAAGGAAGAACCGTGTTTATAACTTCTTTCTTCCTAGGAAAGATGAAGGTTTCTTTTGCGCAAGTGCGACTCGAGGCAAGTTGCTGTGCTAGCGTGAAAGGAACAGCTAAAACTTGATATCCTAGCTTCCAACAGCAGATTCATCCGTCCCGCATTTACTACCTGCATGATCGTCTTGCTCCCCTTCTTCGAGCTCCAAGGTCACGCTCACCCATCCCGAAGCCTGCGCATCCGCCTAACGCAACGCTTTCCAAAACGGACAGGATGATCTCATTCAAGTCAGTCCGTGGGTTGGGTGCCCTTTGTCCCGCCTGGCGTCTACATTGTCTGTGAAAATCCCATCGTACGGGGACTTCTGGGCTTGGGGTGCATTACTCTGTCATGGGAGCTGGCAGGCGGTCTGCGAGCCCAACATCCGGAGGAGAGCGGCAGACGTACGACCTTGCCGACGATGAAGACGACACAGAAGTCCAATTGAAAAGAGGATTGATAGACTCGGAGAAAAGGTTGCTCATCGGGATGAACATCGAGCGGAAACGGGAACGGTCTCTAGAGGGCCGCTTGAAATGGCCGCAGTGAAGGACGCGCTAAACAAGGCTCAAGCGTGCAGTGTGCGGCGTACAGATACAGGTTTGCTAGAGGTAAGAGACCGAATCGTTGGCATTGCAGCTGAAGATATCTCGGTTGTGCATTTGAGGTTACTCCCCACTAGAGCCACCTGAGCGAGCGAGGATGCGTGTATCGCGGTGAAGGGCCCCCACGACACGTCTGATCGACTTGCTAGTGAGTGATCCGGCAGGCTAGGGGTCTCCCAACAGCACGACGAGATCGGCCTCGGCCGTCGAGCTCAGAACGCTCTTACGGTCAGGCTCATGAGCGTATTGCAGTCTCATCGATAGGTAAAAGATAGACAGTCATCGAAACGTGATTATCTTTCGCTCGCCTACGCGCGAGCCTACATGTGGACTCCGCCGTTTCGTTTCGTTCGTCCGCTTTGCTGTTGTTACCTCCGCGATTACCCGATAGCCGTGCGATGCCGGGCCACAAGTGGTAATTCTGGCGGATCGCATGTCGGACCGGACATGAGCCGGTACTAGAAGATGGAGGACGAGATGTATATACCACAGCACGATATACTAGAGTCCTCTGCATTACCCCTCAGCACCGTTTTCATCACCCTTCTGAGCCAGCATCAGCTCTACACGCCAGAATGTCTGCCAATTCACCTCAACCGCTCGGAACCTCCACCATACAAGCCGACATCTCGCAGCGCGAGGCCGTCTACCTTCCCCCACAAGCAGAGACGTACAATAAGGGTCTTCAGGTGCACACCCCGGTCACGCCCCACCCTTCTGCGCTGGACAAGTCGACAAAAAACCCTAATCTGATCAAGAGCATCGAGAACTTCTATATCCGACCCCGATGGCTGTTTGTCAGAATCGAGACGGAGGGCGGAGTTGTCGGTTGGGGAGAGGGCACGCTGGAAGGTCATACCGAGGCCGTGCAAGGCAGTCTGAAAGATATCGCGAGGAGGTGAGGCCATGAACGACTCCATGAGCGACTCTGACGAATTCCTTGTAGATTGGTCGGATGGGATGCTAGTAATATCGAAGACGTGAGTCAGGTTATGGTTCTTCCGTCAGAGGGAGCTGACTGTCCTTCAGATTTACACATACCTCTACCGACATCGATTCTACCGAGGTGGACCCGTCATCATGTCTGCCATCTCTGGGTGAGCTACATTGAACTCCTAGTTGCGATCCAAGCTAATTTCGACCAGTATCGACATTGCCTTGTGGGATATCAAGGGCAAGACACTCGGTGTCCCCGTCTGGCAGCTCCTCGGAGGGAAAGTTAGGGAAAGAGCCGATGTCTATGGATGGGTCGGTGGGGACCGACCTTCCGACGTCCTCGAGCAAGCCAAGGTCAGGAAGGCGCAGGGGTTCACCAGAGTCAAGATGAACGTGAGTGGTCGCGTCATCATTTGGCGCAATGTACTGATCTGTCCAACTAGGCTGTCGAATCTGTAAGCTAGCTTCTGCCAATAAAGTAGACAACGCTTACTAGGCCCCCAGCTCGGTTGGCTCGACTCCCCGCACGCCCTGGACGCTACTGTCCAGCGTCTGGCAGACATCAAATCTATCGGCCTCGATGTCGGTCTGTAAGTTATCAGTCTAGTCCCAAGTCTTCGAGCCTGATTTTGTCCACCAGCGACTTCCACGGCAGAGTTCACAAACCACTAGCCAAGCAATTGGCGAAACTGCTCGAACCTCACAGACCGCTGTTTATCGAGGAGCCCCTACTTCCCGGCCACCCCAACGAGATGAAGGACCTGTACAACTCAACCACCATTCCTATCGCCGTAAGCGAGCCTTCTCAAGAAAATACATGTTTCAGTTGTGCTGATCCAGCCATACCATAGCTGGGAGAACGACTCTTTACGAGGGAAGACGTCCGACCGTACTTTGAGCTGGGCTGTATCGATATCATCCAGCCGGATATCGCCCATTCCGGTGGTATTTCCGAGACCAAGAAGATCGCGACAATGGCCGAGTGAGCCCGATCTGGTCTAGCCGGGATAAGGAGCAAGGCTGACATGCAACAGGGCATATGACATCGGTGTTGCTCCCCATTGTCCCCTCGGCCCCCTGGCCTTTGCCGCTTCGCTCCAGATCGGCTTCTGCACACCCAACTTTGTCGTCTGCGAAATGTCGTGGAAGGTGAGCATGAAATACAAGCTTGTGCTGGGAGAGAGGCATACTGACCGCGTCTCTAGATGCACTACAATGTCGGCGGTTTCGATCTCTTCACCTACATGAGCAACCCGGAGGTCTTTGAAGTCAAGAACGGCGCCATCAGTATCCTGACTGGACCCGGTCTTGGTATCGAGTTGAACGAGGAGCTGATCAGGAGCGAGGCGAAGAAGGCCGCCGAGCTGCCACCGTGGACAAATCCGGTCTTTAGAGGGGACGATGGTGCGATCCGAGAGTGGTAAGCGGGGCGAGCGTAGAACATCCAAGACGACGTAGACGTGTATGCATGGACTTTGAGTCTCGCTGGTTATCCTTCAGCCAAGGGCTGGGACACGAGACGACGACCGGAACACCTCCATTTAGCATTGGTACTTCCGCCCCCGGAGATTGTGTGTCCTCCAGCCCAAGGTTGCGCTTTTCTCCCTCTCCCGCTCGCTCCTCCTCCCTCCTCGTGTAGGGCATGGCGGAGAGCCCGTACACCCGAGGGCAGTCCTCAGTATGCCTACAGAGCTCCGCCACCTTCACCCCGCAGTTCCCCGCAGCGTTGGAAGTTCAGAGTCTGGAGGTCCAGCTTACGGGCCGACCCAATCTCGACCAACACCACCTGTCCACCATGGCACCGCTGAAGAACCCACCTGCACTCTATCAGCCAAGCGTCTCGCTTCCCCAAAAGCTCGTCGCCTTCGCCAAAGCGCTCCTCCTGGACCGACGGTATTTCTGGCACCTCGCTTCGTTGCTTCTCCTGGGCGAAGTCTTTCTCGGGCTCGTGATAATATGGAAGGTACCGTGTATGTCTAGTCCTATTCAACTCGGAAAATTGAGATCGCGATTGACCTTGTTGGCATCGTCGCAGACACCAAAATCGACTGGCCGGCGTACATGCAGCAGGTCTCTGCCTTTCTCGACGGCGAGCGCGACTACTCCAAGATCGAGGGCGAGACCGGTCCTCTCGTGTGAGTTGGATGTACTGACCGATCCTGTATCTGGGACTGATCGGTCTGCCAAATCATCAGCTACCCCGCACTGCATCTCTACCTCCATACCCTGTTCCACCGCCTCCTTCCAGCCGACACCGTCCGCCCAGCGCAGTACATCTACCTCGGGATCTACCTCCTCACCTTCGCCCTCGTCGCGACGATCTACTACCGCGCTCGACACCAGCAGATCCTCCTCATCCCGCTCACCCTGAGTAAACGCCTACACTCGCTCTTCATCCTGCGGCTGTTTAACGACCCGCTCGCCATGGTATTCCTGTATGCAAGCGTCGTCGCCATGATGGCCAATACTTCGCGGGGATGGAGGCTGGGGTCCGTATTGTTCAGGTAAGGAGGTGACCGATATGGCGAATGATTGTGATAGCTGACACCCAGACAGTATGGCGCTGGGCATCAAGATGAACATCCTGCTCTTCGTTCCAGGGTTGCTAGTTCTTTTGTTTCAATACAGGGGCCTCTACCGCACGATCGAGAGCGTCCTGATCATCCTCTCGATACAGGTCAGACTCCCTTTTTCTCCATCCGACCTGTCACTAACCTTGGACTTCCATGCGCCAGATCCTCCTTCCCCTCCCATTCTTCTACGCCCACCCGGCGCGATACTTGTCCTCGGCATTCAACCTTTCCCGCCAATTCCTCTACGTCTGGTCTGTCAACTGGAGCTTTGTCCCGGAACCCATCTTCCTCTCGCGCGAGTTCGCCGTAGGGCTGCTGTTCGTCCAGGCGAGTCACATGTCTCCCTCATCGGCCCTTCGTTGACTTACTTGATCGAATCAGTCGACCATTCTCCTCGCATTTGCATGGACCCGCTGGTCCCCCGTCCCCGGCGGCGTCCTCGCTGTCCTCATACATGGCCTTCGACGCGAAAACTGGAGCAAGCCCGGTGTACCCTCTCCATCCTCGCTTCCACCCAATCGTGTGTCCGCTGCCCATCCCTATCTCCGTTTTAAAAGCTGACCCCGCGGCAGATATCCCAGAGATCCTCTTCGCGTCCAACCTCATCGGTATCCTCTGCGCCAGATCCCTGCATTATCAATTCCACTCGTGGTACTTCCACATGATACCCCTTCTTCTCGCTTCGGGTGGTGCATGGCGCAGTATCCCTTTAGGGTAGGTTTCAAAACACCTTCGCACAAGACAGAGCTGACAACCCGTTCCACAGCATCTCCTTGTGGGGACTGATCGAATACGCGTGGTCGAAAGCGCCCGCGACGAGACTCTCCTCCGGCGTATTATTGTTTGCGCATCTCGTCCTCCTGACCGGGCTGTGGTCCAGGGATCGGGGTTCCATACAGACAGAACCGAGGGAGACACGTCAATCGGCCAGGTCAGAGAAAGCCGAATAGAAGCATCCAATCTCTACCCAATGTATACACATTTACATGACTCTAGATAAACAATACTCGTACTAGACTGCGGTCTCCTCGGTCTCGGGCAGCTTGATGGCCCCCTCGTCCGCTGATAACCACTTGGACCACCATCCGCTCCGCCTGCGTCCCCGTTCGTGGCGTTCCCGCTCCCACGCCTCGAGATCCCGCTCGACGCGAGCATCTTCGACCCCCATGAGTTCTCCGACGTTTCCCTCTGATCGACTGCGAACGCGCGCGCCGACCCCTTGACCTGGGGGAAGACTGATGCTCCCGCCTCGGAGGATGAAGCCGGGCGAGCTGGCGCCTAGCCCGATCGAGAATCCCGTCGGGCCAGAGGTGTTGAGGTCGGGCATGAGCGTCCCGTAGCGCGGGCCCCTGTGCCGCTGTCGCGTCCGAGGCGACATGGGTGAGTGCGGCGACGAGGTTTCGGAAAGTATGAAGCCGAGGACGGGGGTCTCGGGCGGTCGTTCGTAGGGTTCCGAGGTGAGGTCCCCACCGAGCAGCGTTGCGCCCTCGGCGGCTTCAAGCTCGTCTTCCTCTTCAACCCATGTGCCGACTTCGACGCCGCCTTGGCCAGTAGGCTGGATCGCAGAGACGACCCAGACGCCGAGGAGGAGGACCACGACACCGAGCGAGACGAGAGCGATCTGGTATGGCTGCAGGCGGCCAAACTGGTCGTAAAAGACCAGACCGTCTGGAAGAGGATCAGTAGACTGAATGGTGGGAGGATGAGAGAGGACGGACCGAAGATGGAGGAGAGATTGAAGAAGCAGAATGCGAGAGGACAGATCAATGCGGGGGACGCAAAGGTCAAGGAATAGTTCAGATAGACCAGTTGTAGGACGCCACCGATACCCATGCCGACCAACAAGACCCAGCTCTGGAACCGGTTGAACTGGTTCTCGCCGTTGCCGGTCCGGTAGTGCTCGATCGTGATGAGCAACAGCTCGATGGCAGCCTTGGCCAGGACCAACGACATGCCAGAGAGCACGCCCGAGGCGGCAGCAAAGGCCAGTCCGGCGAGTGTGAGGGATCTTTGCTGAGATGGAGTCGGTTGAGCGATGGTGGGAGGGATATCGATGATGAGTGACGGAGGCGGGGAGGCTTTGAAGTGGACCGACTTGGGATGGGTCGGGGTGGAGTGGCGGCGGGATTGAATGGTCGGTCGGAAGGGAATCGGGACGGGGGAGCGAGGTGAGGCATAGTTTGATTGGAAGGGTGAGGTTGGGGGTGTTTCATCTAGATGCGGGCATCGCAGTTGCCGACAGATTGTCCACGAGGTGATGTGAGCCTGGTAGCACGATTCAGCCGACGCGCTCATGGACAGCCCGAGACTTGACGCACCGAAACTATAACGACCGCAACGGCGATACAGACGATGGAGAAGAACGCGACAAAAGCCGGTCGCGCAAACAGTGTGAGCAAATCATCCAACGAGTGATTCGGTTCGTTGACGACGCCAAAGACGGCAATGAGCACCGCTCCACCGGCCACGAGCACGGTCCCGCCGAACGTCGTCTTGGTGAACACGTCTCCGAGCAGTATCTTGGCGAGCAAGGCGTTCCAGAGGAGAGAGACGGCGCCGAGAGGCGCGAGAATCACGATAGGGAGAGCGCCGATCTGAAACACCGTGCCAAAGATGTTGGAGGAGATGAAGACGATGAATCCGAGTAGCCAGAGCGGACGTCGGTGCGGTTGTTTGCGCTGATGCAGAGGACGTGCTTCATCCTGTACGTGAGATTTACGTTGGATAGTGAGACCTGAGCTATGGGATGAGCGGGCACGAGCGGTGGTGGAGGAGATGGACCGAACCGAGAGACTGGACGAAGGAAGCGAGGAGACCGACGAGTATGGCCGTCAGGACGGATACCCCACCCATGATGTGATCTGATCAACCAACGAGAAGGCGCGAGTTCATGTGCGGAAGGGAGGACAAGGTGGGCATTGCAACGGAGGCTCAAGTCGCGTTCAGCCGGATGCAGCGCCAAGCGCAGTGGCAACAGCCAAGGAGATTCCACGTCAGGCCTCTCACCAGCGGACGTATTTAGATCACCACCCGAAAGGATCCGGTGGAGGTGACCTCGCGCTTTTGTTCTCCTCTTTGGATCAATAGGGTGGATACAACTCCCGTCTTGCAACTCCATCCTCATCGATAGAAACATCACTGCTCCTCTAGAACTGGCAAAACAGTTCTCCAGCCATGGTCAGTCTTTGGTGTCCTCGCCGAGCCTCGCACACAGCTAAACATCGCTCAGGCATCCCTCTCTTCGTATATCCCCCTGCAAGCCAGAGACCAATGGGCAGATCTCGCTCCCATCCCCCAAGATGACGGACCTGCACCTCTCGTCCCAATCATGTACTCCGAGGAGTGTAAGTTGAGGTTCTTCCCGGTTGTCGCATCGGCCAACTCACGTGTACTAGACAAGGACGCAATGGATCATTTCCGTGCCCTGTCTGCCTCCGGGGAACATTCCGAGCGGGGACTCGAGCTGACCGAGACAATCATTCGGTTGAATCCTGCTCATTATACCGTCTGGTCAGCCACTGAATCAACGTCTTGCGTGTCGTCAACTGATAATTATCATTAGGCAATATCGCATGGCGATCCTTCTGGAACTGAAAGCGGATCTGGAGAAGGAACTCGAGCTGATGAATGAGTTTGCGCGAGAAAACCTCAAGTCGTATCAAGTCTGGTATGTCCCTCCTCTTTACAACCTATGTTGTACTGATTCTTACAAAGGCACCACCGACTCCTCCTACTGACGCATCTTTCCCCGCTGGATCCCACTAAGGAAATTGACTTTATCCACGACGCGCTCGTTCCCGACCCCAAAAACTACCATACTTGGGCATATCTCCACTGGCTCTACTCGCACTTTGCCAAGATGAGCAGGATATCCAGCAAAGACTGGGAGAACGAGGAGAAGTGGTGTGACGAGATGCTGCGGGTGGACGGGAGGAATAATAGCGCTTGGGGCTGGAGGTGGTTCCTTCAAGTAGGGAGGGAAGGAGCCAAAGCCACCAGCGACGACGGAGAGGCAGAGATCAGGTATGTCCTACCCAAGTGAGCTGTGCCTCCGCGCTGACACCCCGAAAGTTACACTTTGACGCAAATACACAAAATACCACACAATGTTTCCGCCTGGAACTACCTCCGAGGGTGTGTTTTCTTCCTCTTCCCTTGTTCCAAGCTAACCTAACGAAGTCTTTTGACCCGCTTCAAGCGCCCGCATGCTCCACTCCTACCGTCCATCCTCCCCTACACATCTCGCCCGCCATCGACCTCTTCCGCCACGCCAACGGACTACATCCACCCTCTCCCCTCCTTTCCTCTTTCCGACGACACGCCCCTACCCGTACCTCTGGCACTGGAATTCCTAGCAGAGTCGCTGCTAGAGCAAGGGAGCAAGAAGGAGGCCGCGCTGGTGTATGCAGAACTGAGCACCGAGCACGACCGGATGCGCGCGGGATACTGGGAATACAGGCGGCTCGCGTGCGAGGAATAGGCGCAACGTGTGTTGTACGTGTCTCGAGATGTATAGATCACCCGCAGCTGCTCCTTTCCAGTCGTGTCCTATTGCCGTCTCGATGATGTCGAGGACCACGCCCCAGCCTTCGAACCCCTGTCCCATCTCACCCAACACGTTTCAGGTTGACCCACCTTCGCCAGCCAGCCCGTCTGTATCGCAAGGACCCGAAAGGACCGTGAAGCTATGTGGACCGCGACCGAGCAGTGTACAACATGCATGGTGGGAGAGGGCTGGCTTATACATAGGCGACAGCTGCGGTCCTGAGGCCTGCTTCTCCTGCTCTCTCCCTTCATATTTTTCATTCACATACTGCTGGCCAGATCGTCTTTCGGTATGCTTATTCGCAAAGCCTCTTTAATTTTGCTTCTTGCTCTCCAAGCGATTCCGGGAAACGCATGGTCGTTGACAGTGGGTCATTTTAGTCGATCCATGACTTGAATGAAGGACTGATCGAGATTTCAGAATACGTTCATCGGTTCAGACTTTTACAACGGCTTCACGTGGGAGACGTTCGACGACCCCACACACGGGAGGGTAAAGTGAGCGGGTCCTCTGAAGACCCTCTTGCCGTCGCTAACATGTGTTCTGCGGCAAAGTTATGTCGATCAAGCAACCGCGCAGTCGTCCAACTTGTCATATGGTGAGAAGACAGACATCTGCCCCATCCGTAGCTACCACGAAGTTCTTACTTTCCACTAGCTGGCGCCTCGAACTTCATCATTCGTGCCGACTCATACAACGTCGTGAGCGGTAGTGCCCGCGGACGAGATAGTGTTCGCATACAGTCCACCGCGTCGTTCGGCGATGTGAGTTGATGGCCTACTTTGCACCTCGATAAAACAGTTTGCTGATCTAGTGTATCCAGAGCGTGCTCGTGCTCGATCTCGCCCACATGCCAGCAGGATGTGGTACCTGGCCCGGTGAGTGGCGTCGCTTTTTCCAATAAAGCCCATCCTTGCTAAAGCTGGCACGCAGCATTCTGGACGACGACGACGGGCTCGTGGCCGAACGGCGGAGAGATCGATATCATCGAAGGCGTCAACGAGGCATCCTCGAATCTCGCTTCGCTGCATACCACGCCCGGGTGCACGATGCCCGACGGCCGGTGGATGAGCGGCTCGTCCACCGCCGAGGACTGCGATACGAGCGTCGACTCGAATACCGGCTGCGGGGTATCCAACAATAAGGCCAATTCGTACGGGACGGACTTCAATACCGCCGGCGGGGGATGGTGTGTCCGCTGCGCTGCCTCTGCCTCTACCTTCGTCCGCCTGCGCACTCACGTCTCATTTGTAGGTACATCATGCGCCGCTCCGCCATGCTCGGCGTCTCGGTGTGGTTTTGGTCGCGCCACGACACCTCGGTCCCCTGGGACATCTCCTCGGGCGCATTCACGCTCAACGAGTACACGTGGGGCCAGCCGGTCGCCTCGTTCCCTCCCCAACACTGCGATATGCCATCCCATTTCGGCACGCATAACATCGTCTTTGATCTCACGTTCTGCGGCGATTGGGCAGGAAGCGCATATGCCAGTTCGGGGTGTCCCGGATCGAGCTGTCAGGACCATGTCGACAATTACCCGGGGGCATTCACGGAGGCCTACTGGGACATCAACAGTCTGCGAGTGTACCAGTGAACAAGACTAAATGATGCGGGGGTGAGTCACCTTCATGGCGCGGAAAGGCGATACATTAGATGGGGACTGCGCTGGCGCGAGGGTCGTCTGTCGGTCTGACAAATTGTATTTGATACATGCAGTTGTACCGAAGCGATACCGTGATCATGAAGGAGGTAATGCGTGCCATGCGATCTACAATGGTATCATCATGCAAGGTATTCTCAGGCCGCCCGCCGCTTAGTCTTTCTTAGTCGATCCCATCTTTTCCCTCGCATTGCTCTCCTTGACCCCCGTCTCGACCTCTTTCTCTATCGTTTCGTATGTCTCCCTCGCCAGCATCGGGGAAGACAGGACGGGCGGTACACTATCCAAGAAGACTCGTCAGCTTTACTCCAACCTCTTACCTCTCACTCCTCAACATACTCAACCACAGCGCAGTCTCTGACCACTTCGCCTCCTCTCACAGCGCTGCGTCGCTCGTCGACCTTTTCTTTGCCTTGCACGACCGAGGGGAGATCATCGATCGGCCCGTATCGTACTGGCGCTTGCAGGGCGAATAGGATGGACTGGATAGATCTCGCCGGTGACGGGGTGAGAATCAGTACGAGGGGGTACAGAATCATCCACCTGTCATCGAGTCAGCTACGCACTCTTTATGCCCGGTTCCCACTCACAACATCCCCCATCCCCACGATATCACCAGTCTCCGGGCGATCTCGTCCCTGGTCCACCCCATGATCACGCTAATGCCCATAATGTTGCTCTGGATCTTTTCGTCCCTCTTCTTTCTCAACGGTTTCCCCTCCTCGGGATCCGGGACCGGTTTCTTGACGCTGTAGATGGACGATGCGAGGGTATCCAGTATCAGTTGGAAATGCGTCATGAGCAGTAGCGTCCTGAGGGCATTGGCTCCGGATGCTTGAATGATTGACCTGGCCTTGAGCGGTTTACCGTGGAGCGACGGGACGGCCGAGGACCAAGTGGGCGAGACCAACGAAACGATTCGGATATTCCGCTCTGGCGGCACTTTCAACAGTGAGGGAAGGAGAGAGGTGATGAAGTGAAAGTGGAACTGGTTGACGTCCCACGTCGTGGTCGCAGTCTTGTCGTCCACGTTGAACTTGGCTTTGGGGGACGCATCCACCTCCCATCCTTCGCCGAGGACAATGGCGTCGATCCGACGACCGCCTTCGCCGGCGGTACCGTACGGGACAGTCGACCACTGTTTGGTGAATTCTTTGATGGCAGGTGGGTTCTTCGGCAGGGGCTCGCAGTGAAGCTGCGCCATCGGGTTTCTGGCGGCCGACAAGCGGATCGTGTGAAGGAGGGTCAACAACGACTCTGGGAGCGGCGAGGCGACAGGTGGGAGGAAGAGAATTTGGGGAGGGGAAGGCAGGTGGAGGAGATGATGCATCAATGACAGGATCGTCGGTGTTGGAGGAGCCTGCATCAAGAAATCAGATGAGGTCTATAGCTGTAGAGAGAAGACAGACCACGATCAAAATCATCCTCCCAGCCCATTCTCGCTCCCACGTACATTTCCGCCCGCTCACCCATAGTTTCACGCCAAAGAGAAGGAGGAAGGTTGAGGCGCCGACGACGATCTGGGACGTGGTCACATCCTCTTTTAGCGATGCGAGTGAATGAATGGGCATGATCGATAGATCAGGTGAAACCAAAATGAAGGCGCGTGGACTTCTTGGTCTTGGTCGACTGGAGAGATAGCTTCCGGTGGATTGATTTCTACATGCCGCTCCGTTGTTCGAATCGTTCGCATCGCCTTCCAGCTGTTCAATCTCCGTCAATGTAGCCGCTGCGCTGGATCTAGCTTGATAGCAGCCCTCTATGCCCACCTTTGCCGTCTACAGTCGTGAACTTTAACAGTCCAGGCAATTGCTACACATCATGGCAACTTCGAACCCCAGCAATCCAACTTCTACTGGCACTAATCGTACCGGACAATTGGCGACCGGCCCGAACACCAATACATCATGGCAAAGCGAATCGGCAGCTTCGAGCGGTATTCGTCACTCTGAACAAAGCACGGACAGCTCGATTTTTGCTCCTGAGCCGACTCCACAAACGGATACTACTGATGCTGGAAAGGCTCTGAGTATGCTGCTTGCCTTCGACAACCCTAAGCCTCCAGAAGACAGCCAGGGATAGCAGCGGGAGTACAGGAATATTGTAGAGAAGCTGATGCAAGAGACAATGGGATGCCCGGCTCCGTTAGCAGTCGTAATCAAGACGCGCAAGGCGTTCCAGGAGACTATTCTCGCTGCGAGGAAACCCCAGTGACGATGCAGTGGACGACCGTTCAGTACTTTCCACTGGTGTGTCATCGCTTTGTCGATGCAAGAATCAGGCTAGCAAGAAGCCCTCATTTCTTGTTCGAGGAGGGCGATGAGGATACTCCCAAGTCGGATTGCTTTTCCGAGTATTGCCATCGGTCTGCCTCGGATCGTAATCTAGAGGATTCAGCTATGAGTATCTTTACTCCCTGTCTCATAAGCCGAATCCCATCAGGCCGCTTCTGGGCTGGAAGGAGATAGCTTGAAGCAAATAACTCCTGAAGAATTGATCTAAAGGCCCAGTTGTGGCGTGATGGACTTCGCATGGGATATCGATGAAAGGAAAGCTCTTCGGAACCCTTTTGCTGCTTCGGTTGCGTCAATGGGCACCGCATGCTTACGAGCTCCCTTATGCACATACTCCGTATTGCTCCGTGACACATCACCCTCCTTTGCCATTTATATCCTTATACTATCCCACCCTTCTTCGAATATTTGCAGTACTGTGTTGAGTATCGCCCCAGCACCTTCTTTGTTCTGGATCCACCAGCCTTCCCAGCGCTTTCATAATGTACATATATAGCTTGCCACGTCCTCCTGCCGCTCCTCCCCCGTAGATATCCCACCCAGCTAACGAATAATATCATGTCCGCATCAACCAACACGACAAGAACAAATACTGCTCAACGCCAAACGTGCTGCAATGGCACGTGCTGAAATGGCCGCCATGATTGGCAGTAACGCAAAGGGAACCGGCCAGAGTACGGGAGCCGCAGGCGAACGCGGACAGTAGCAAGGGAGAGGTATAGGCCTACCAGGGGTGAAGTGCGATGAGAGAGGCGAGATATATTGGAAGAGGTGGTAGGCGCTGCCATGATTTTTGTGGAAGACATGAGTGTAAGATTGGAGAGTTGAGCTATCGATGAAGACTTGTACTTCTTGATTCTCGCTCAGCCAGATGTCAGAAATATCCAGCCACTTTGAAGGTGACCGCATTCGCGGCTTCCTCACCTCTATGCGTCAAGAGACCCAGGCCTGATCGAGGTGCCGCCGTCAAGAAGGTAGTGTAGTGTCGTGTTCATACCCGATAAGTTACACTGTGTCGCCTGGGAGATGATTACGACTAGTACTGTGACATCCACATCTTCGGCTTTACTACTGGTGTCTCATCTGAAGGTCGACCGTGCGGTTGTCTCAAGCAGGAGAGTAGTTTTTGTTCAAACCGGTCTTTGACGCATTGGAAATGTAGTCCAAATTGACCTCAGAGCCGGTGTCAGACTCCTGGATCTCCTTGAGATCGGGATCGAAATGTGCTCGATTGATGCCGCGTGAGTCGGGTTGAATGGAGAACGACTGAAGAAGTTATCAGCCATGAGTCAATGGGTTTGTCGTCTACCCACTTCAACGTAGGTCTCTGTGACGATATTGATGGTCTCTTGGCCCAGTGGTCGGGTACCCTTCATCACAAAGGTGTTTGTTTTCTGCGATTGTCAGCACCACCCAGCACAAGTGCGACTCACCCTTTGAACGTCGTTGAAGTCGCTGCCACCGTCCATCTCTCGTCGAAGCTTGTGCCGAGAGTTGAGCACCGCCATGAAGCCGACGACGTAAAATTTAGATTGAATGCACCTTCCAGCTCGTCAGTGGGCCGTCTGGCTGTTGGAAGACAAAACCTACTCGAAAAAGATACACATGAACGAGGCCTGCGAACGCGAGAACACGATCAAGAAGGCAATGGCACTACATTCCTGTCAGTACCATCTCTTGCTCGCAAGTGAGACCCGGAGACATACATCAAGGTAGGAGGGAGTTGGGTTTCGACCGATACCCTGCGAGGCGGGAAAGCGATCAGTCTCGCGACTTGTCTGCGGTCAATACCGAACACACATCATGAGTTTCCCGATCATTTGGTCGGTCTGCGACCATCCCGTTCGAGATTTCCAGAGTCCCCAACCGATAGAGGCGGTGATGGCAATATCGATAGTCATGATCGCCGAGAACCACACAAAGAGGATAGGTGCGATTTCCTGAAGCAATATGGGTGACGCGAACAGGAGAGTGATTGGACAGACTTACAGGTGCTTGGGTCTCCGTCGCCAATTGCGAGAATTTTCCGAGTACAGCTAGCGACGATCCCCATGCGAGCGGCCTGTCGACCGAATGTGTTGCTCAATGTCTCTCGGCAAGTGAGAAGAGAGGAAGGCTACTCACCATAAAATTCCCATGAACCCAACAATGTACCAGTTGCGATTGTTTAGCAGGAATGCTCTTTCCAGATAGAAGATCTGTGTCAAGGTCAGTATCTGCAAGCATGACGTGTCAGAAAACTTCCTTGTACGAGGGTAGCAATGCTGCGGGCGAAGGCGTTAGAGCGGCAGGAAGATAACTAGGCGTTGCGGCGCTGACTTACACCGTGTCACAGAATGGCCAGAAACAGGTCCCTGCCGTCACAAGATCAGTTCATGATCCAATTATGAGTGGGTGTACCAACATTTGGTACTCAACCAAGGATAGTACTCTCCGAAATGAACACCAAAGTGATCGAAACTCTGCCCCATCACTCTGAAAGAAAAGGTCAGCTGACTGCCTCACGGTATGGAACCGGGTAGTAGCCTACAGTCCTGTCATGACTAGACTACAAAGCCCCAGAACGTACTGCACTCAAGATCAGCGATGACTTAACCGAGACTCTCTCGAGACTCACGACAAGGAGTGTAATGATGCGTCGCTCGTTTCTTCTGTAGGTGAACCATTGAATCGACTGTTGGGTCAAGATTCCCAGCATGAAGAGATCGATACACAATCTACCCATCAGTACGGATCACGCCAAGGTCGACTTACGATAACAGAATCGCGCTGAAGTTGGTGGCACGATACGGGTGGAGTTCAGCAGCCGCCGCTGCCTCGATGGCCGGTGTCGGGGCCGACATGGTGGGACCGCCGATGGAGATGCCACTGAATAAGGAGTAGAGTGCGAGGAGGAGGGAGGCGGAAGATAAGGTGTGTCGAAGGGGAGTAGGTTACGGAGAGTATAACGGAAACACGACAAAGAAAGAAGACGAAAAGCGAGAACGCTGGACGTTATAGGAAATTCGACCTCTGGCCTTCAATACCCCCCTGGCCAGCTCGCCCCCGACCGGCGTATTGGGCCTGACCTAAAGGACTGTGATGGTAGCTCGTATGGTTCCCCTCGATTCGGCGCTCGGATCATCCGGAGATATTATTTTGATGGGAGATGAGATGGTTGTTTGGAGAGGTGAAATTTCCGCGCAAGTTTCCCCGCGACCCTGCTCCGGAGAGCACACGTTCCACCTTATGGTCTTGAGGTGCTGGACGGCGAGGAGACGGGCACGGCGCAAGTGATGCATGATCTTCGTTTCCGGGCTAATGTTCTCCCATCAAATCGGAAGCGACCGTAGCTTTGAGGGGTTTGAGGGGTTTGACGTTACCACCGCCATAGCGTCCAAAGGATGTCTCTAGCGTAGCCGTATCCACGGTACGGCTCATCCCAGTCCGGTAAGCATTTTTGCTGCGAAAAGGGGTATTTGTGGTGGAGTCGGAGTAGACGGGGATGCAGGCGTTTCACCATCCCAATGGCCCTGCAAGCGCGGCCCATCATCAGAATCCAGGGGGAAGACGGCACTCCTGTCGTCTCGGTCTTTTTGAAAAGTTTCATCAGAAGCCAGACGGCGATCTTGCTGTTCAACCCAACTGAATGATTTGACGGCCGCTTGCTTGAGTCGATTAGATTTCAACTAGAATCCACGTGGAGGCGAGTACCCCTGAATGCATACACATTTTCTGAGTACTCGCCCCCAACCTGGCACCGCCACATCCCGCTGATCTCCCCTATCTCACGCGTCACGTCTCGCTCAGACCTGGCTGGGATCGGTGAGACCGGTCTTGGAGGCGTTGTACCGGTAATCGAGTTCATCGGCCGAACCCGCATCGGACTCGGTGATCTCCTTGAGATCCGAGTGCTGTCGATTAACACCTCGGACGTCAGGCTTGATAGTGTAAGACTATGGGCGGTGATCAGACCGTTGGCCAGAGCAGATGCAACACGGGTAGACTCGCCTCGACGTATGTTTCGGTGACAACATTGACGGTCTCCTGGGCCAAAGACCTGCCGTTCTTCATGGCGAACGTGTTGGTTTTCTGTCAAGAGTGGCTTGTTAGCGAGCATGGTGGGGAAGCAAGACAGGCCAGGACACATACCTGTTGTCGGGTATTCCAGTCTGATCCACCACCGTCCATCTCTCGTCTGAGGTGGTGTCGGGAGTTCAAGACGGAAAGGAATCCGACCACATAGAATTTGGATTGAACGGCCCTGTATGAAATCAGCCATAGTCATGGAGAAACGCAGTCTGCGCTCCGACTCACTCCCAGTACATGCACAAGAACGAGGAAGGAACAATGCAGTAGGTGATCAGGAAGGAGATCGTACTATACAGCCAGGTCAACGTGTCTCTTTGCCGACCTATCAAAGATGGACGAGTCGCTCACATGATGGTGGGAGGCAGTTGGGTTTCCACCGAGAGCCTTGTGAGAACGTCAGCCAAGAGATCCAAGGAGAATGTGGAACACTCACAGCATGAGCTTCGAAATCATTTGGTCGGTGCTCGACCATCCGGTTCGCGATTTGTACAACCCATAACCGACCGAAACGGTAATGATAACGTCGATGCTCACAAGACTGGCGAACTGTCAAGGAGGTGAGTGCTGCATCCGAAGAACAGTCCGAGGGCACATACCCAGACGTAGAGCACGTTCGCGACTTCCTAAGTCAAGTGAGGGTCAGTATGCGCTCGTCTTGCGCCGACAAGGGTCCATGCACCTTGGCTTCACTTTCCGAACTCAAGTTGGCGTAGATGATTTGAGTCGCGAGGGCAGTCGCCCAAGCAGCTGGCCTGCCAAAGGTCAGTCGTATTCACTGGACGCAGATGGCCATCAGGCAACCCACCAGAGGATACAGACAGCACCAACGATCCACCAGTTTCGGTTGTTGAGGAGGAACGCACGCTCGAGGTAGAAGATCTAGAACGTCATTAGCGTGTGGCGGAATGTCTGGCCGAGAGGCACCTTACTTGGACGGTCGTAGCGACGCTGAACCGCGCAGAGGATCAGTCAGGGTAAAGCGATGGGGAAGAAGCACGCTCACGCGGTATCAACGATCGGCCAGAAACCAGTCCCTTAGCGTCACAGTATCTCGTTAGGTTGAAAAGACTGTGGGACTCGACAGTGGACATACAATTGACATTTTCGAAGGGAGCGTACTCGCCAAAGTGCACTGCGAAATGATCGAAAACTAACGCCATGTTGCTACAGCGTTAGCATTACCACCAGCGGCAGGAACCTACATTCCAGTCATGGCGATACTCTCGATGATGACAATGTACTAGGGGAGTAAACGCCACGTCAGTCCCAGCCGAAACACATCAACGCCACAAGACGTACAACCAAGACAATGATGAATTTTCGCTCCTTGCCTCGGTAGGTGAACCATTGGATAAGCTGCTGGGTTAGGAGACCAGCCATGAACAGCTCGGTACAAAGTCTACACCGGCTGGCCGTCAGTACATCATCGTCCGAGGCCTCGTCACTAGGTGCCACTCACGCCAGCAGGTTCGCGCTGAAGTTGGTGGCTCGCCACGGGTACAAGATTTCTCGCGCGGCCGCTTCTTTGGCGGCCGCGATGGCGGTAGCGTTGGTCGACATGTCGAATGGAAGAGAAAAAAGAGGGAGTGTAGTTCGTACTATAGGACGAAGGTAGGGTAGTTAAGGGCCGCGGAGGTTTAGAGCGGGGGATGTTTTTAGGATCAGAGGATGGATAGCGAGGGATAGGTTTTTGGGGGAAAGACAAGACAAAGAGACAGACGGGCGCTAGCCGGACTGGCTTATATCTCTTCCATGCCAGCGGCGGTATCGCCTCGCCCCCTCTTGATGCCACGTTAGCTCCATCTCCCTGCACCACCCTCGATACTAGGGGTCCCAACCTTGACGGGTGCCTGGTCGACGTGACTTACCGAATACTAGCTTGCCACTGTCAATCACAGTCAAGCGGCCATCGCATGATCAATGTATGGTTATTGATGACCGGGTTGCCTCAGCGTCGAGCAAGAGGGAGCAGTGGTCTTGGATGAAGCATGAGGACAAAACTTCAAGCGAACCACAGCACAATGACGGTCGCTTGAGCATCCGGAGGAGGCAGTTGGAGGGGTCCCAGCGTGATGGTTGTTGAACGCCAGCCGTTGGAGACTAAAGCATCCTTTGATCTACGCAGCTTTATGTAAAGTCCGTCGGAGGCCGACTAGTCTTCAAGGGGGTCCACTGAAGAGGTAACGCCCTATAAGCTACTGCTTGCCGCATCTCCCGAGATCTTGGTCATATGGCGTAGGTACCCTTCGCTGCGGTCAGTAACGATCAGACGTAACGCCGTAGCTCCTTCCATGGTCTCCGAAAATGCACCGAGCCCTGATACGCGATCAGCTACGGGATGCATCGACACTGCGTCCGTTTGATAGGAGGCCCTCCCATTTTGTCTGTGACTTCCGGCCGACAATCTACGCGAGGTGTACGATAGTATCGGTCAACCCGGTCTTGGACTCGTTATAGGAGTAGTCCAGACCGTGTGCGGATCCCGGCTCCGAGTCGACTTCTTTGAAATCGTATCTGTTGATACCCTTGGGCTTGTCGTGGGCTGGCGCAGAATCCGACTGGCGGTCATATCATTAGCGACACTGCGCTCTGTTCGGTGCGGATGTGTTGGATACGTACCTCGGTGTACGTCTCTGTCGTGACGTTGATGGTGGCTTGCTGGGGCATCTGAAGTCTGGAACCCTTCATAGCGTACGTATTGGTTTTCTGTGGAGACGGATAATACTCGTCAGTCCGCCAACGCCCACCAGCAAAGTAAGCAGTCACTCACCTGATCCCAAGATGGTTGTCCGCCCCTATCATCTCTTCGGAGATGGTGACGAGAGTTGAGGACGGCCAAGAAACCGACTATGTAGAATTTCGACTGGATACATCTGGAGATGTATCGAAGTCAGTCGAGTAGGATGGCAAGGAGCTCTGCAGCTCACTCTAGGAAGATGCCCATGAACGAAGCAGGGAAGATGGAGTATTCGATCAAGAACGCCAAAGTACTGATGAGGTTGTTCAGCCCGGACTCTCGCAGCATGAGAACCACTGACATGAGCGTAGGTGGCAGTTGAGTTTCGACGGATATCCTATGGAGGTATAAAATCAGCTTGACTGCCCTGCCCAACAATGCTCGACACCTACATGACCAGCTTAGTGATCATTCTGTCGGTCGCCTCCCAGCCCGTTCGAGACTTGTACAGTCCCCAGCCGATCGAAGCAGTGATTAGGATATCGATAGCCATCATGGATCCGAACTGCATCGGCAAGGTGTCAGCGGTTGAATTGAGAGAGGGGCAAAGGACCAGACGACGTACCCAGATGTTCTCCGTGATTGTGACTTTGGCCTGAAGGAACGATCAGCTTTGTAGCTCTAGGAGTTTCTCGAGACTTACCGCAGCACTCGATTCTGCATCTCCACCTCCATAGATGATCAGAGTTGCCAGGGAAGAAGCCCAAGCTGCGGGCCTGAACAAGGAAGTGTCAGAAAGGCTCTTTGGGGGACAGCATAAGTAAAGGTTGTGACTCACCACAGGATCGCGACAACGCCGACGAGAAGCCAGTTTCGGTGGTTCAACTTGAATGCTCGCTCGAGGTAGAAAATCTACATGGCGGGATCAGGTTGAGATACTGTAAATAGACGATGGGCGTACTTGGACAGTCGTTGCGACGCTGCAAGAGAAACACCGTCAGCAACCTCTCCATCTGGCTTGAAAGGGAGACGTACACCGTATCACAGAACGGCCAGAAGCAGGTCCCTAAGGGCAGAGTCAGTACGAATCTTCCCGTCTTTTAAGACAATCAGCACAAGCCACTTACATTGAGTGCTTTCGAACGGGAGGTACTCGCCAAAGTGGACCGCAAAGTGATCAAAGTTGATTGCCATGATCCTGACCGTCTCAGTCTCGCCGTCGCTCAGATTTGTCCGTCACACCGATAGAAACTCACAGGCCAGTCATGATGAAGCCCCAGACGGTGACGGTAAGCTGCGGAGGTATCAGCTTTATCAAGACGGAAGGTTGTGGAACTCGACCCAGCACTCACGACCAGGGCTGAAATAACTCTTCGCTCGTCTCTCTTGAAGGTGTACCACTGGACCACCTGTTGAACCATCACGCCCAGCATGTAGAGGTCGACACATAGTCTGATGGGCGCATGATGTCAGCACCGCTGCTCGTAAAATTGAGCTTGGCATGGATACCACTCACGCCAAGAGATAGAGACTGTTGTTGGTCGCTCTGTATGGTTCGAAAAGTGCCTTGGCTGCCGCCTCGGCTGACGAAAGGGTGGTCGGCGCTGACATTGGTGATCGGATTGGCCGTTGTGTACCTATTATATAGTCTCAGGAGAGAGTTGTGCGAGGAGGACTGGGAGTGTAAGAAAAGGATACAGTGAGGAGGTAGAGGAACACGACGACTGGAGCGAGGAGACAGACTACTGTGTCTTATACCTCTCGTGCTCCCTAACGACGCATAGCATGGTGTCACTTTAGACCATCCGGGGATCAGGGGGGTTAAGTAGTTCCTTTGCCACCGTCCTGGCCTAAAATCATCGCTCGCAGATCGTCAGCGAGGTCACTAAACGCACAGGTCGCCAAAGGCCCAGCGCTAATCTGGGTAGCTTGTTTACAACTATTCCGAGTGGTGCATGTAGTCCCATTTTCTGCGATCCCACTTAATTAGTCCACGGCGTAGCTGTCCTGAGTTCTTGCAGAGACCAACCGGCGACCGAGCTGCGTCGCTGCTGTGGCGAGCGATAGGTCATGAGTACAAATTAGTGCACGGGTGAGCAAGCTGATCACGCGATCCCCTCCTTTCACAGCGCGCTGCACTCGGGCGTTGCTGTTCCCGTCGAGGGCGTCAGCGACGGGCGTGAGGACAGCGTTCACGTTGGTCGTCACTCACCCCAGAAAGGACAAAAGGACAGGTGACGGAAGCTCCGGGTTGATGTCGGCGCCTTTGCCACGGGAACGTGACCATCAATGAGGGTGCCGCCTTGTCTCGGGCGTGGTGTGTTGATTTCCGCAGACTGTGATCCAGGCAACCTCACGGAATATGTCCTTTCCCCAGGACTCGTAGCGGTGTCTCAGTGACCCAACGCCCTCGACACACCAAGCACGGGGGTCTTTCCGTTTTCCGACGGAATTCTAAATGCAGAAGGAGGGATCTCTCTACTCGCCAAGCTGTTTTCGCAGCATCTCCCTTATCCCCCGGACGGCGTCCTGTCCGACTTGCTCCCGCGACCCGCTAATGTCTACATCCACGACATCGGGCTCGCCTGTCGGATCTTCGAGCGTCGCTAGTTGAGATTCCAGCATTTTAGCGCCCATGAAATGTCCCTTTCGAGCGGCGATTCGTCCGGCCAAGAGTTCCGGGGTGCCCTTGCAGTACAGAAAGAGGGTCAGAAGATTCTCCGTCGCTGCGAGATGTACGCCATGGGCTTTGTTGGCGGTCGGATGCGCCGGCGGCTGCGGATGAAAAGGGCTTGTTCAGTGAAGAATGGGTCGTACGGATTGAGTACTCACCAGATCGTTGATCTCCGGGGGTGAAGCCTCGATCGCCCCTCGCAGTATATCTCTGTACCACACCTTCAACGCCGAGCACGCAATGACGACACACGGTCGGCCGAGCAGCCCATCTTTTTTTCCCGCAGGTCGCCCCTTCCCGGCCTCCCATTCCTCCTTGCACTTCCGCTCGGCGGTCGACCGGATCAACGCGAGCCACGGAAGTCGATCGTCGTCGTTCAGCGGGATGCCCTTGGACATCTTGTCGACGTTTGAGGAGGGGTGGAGGGTATCGCCATCGATAAATGGGACTTTGAGGGCAGAAGACAACTCGGCGCCTATTGTCGATTTACCGCTATGGTCACGGTGCATCAGTCGTGATGTATGCATCACGAATGCGAGCTGGGCCTTAAAACCGAAAACTTACCAGGCCGCGACACCCTACAGAACAAGAGAAAGCGAGCATCAGCTCCTACCTAGCTTTCGCTGACAAATGACGACATCCACTCACCATGACAATGATCAACACCGGCCTCGGCGCTCCCTCTGGCACCGACAGCTCGACGTCGTTCTTCTCAAACTCTTCTATCGCGTGGGCGGACACCATGTTGATTGGTTTGAATCGATGCTTCTAGGGATGGGAGTGCGAAAAAGGTTGACGTCGATGATTTGAGTAGACCTTGAGCTACAGTAGTGTCTTCCTAGCAACGATGGGTGCAGACGGTGCCGCAGACGGTGTCGCAGAGGGGCTGGGTGATGTGACTTTTACGAGTTTGTGAGAGATGAACGAAAGTTAGTTGCCCCAACAATTGCATCTAATCTCGGTCCGACGGCCGACAAGATACCGCCAATTAGCCAATAAGGACGTAGAACTCTTATCATCCATTGGTTCTTGATTCTCTGATCCAACTCTGCGTTCGCTACCATCGGTCGATAGAGTATACATGAAAGCTACCCCAGCCCGAAGTCTTTGAGCAGTACGGAGCGCCTCTGCACAATGCCCCATCGAGTCCCATCACTTTTTCTTTTCGTCCTTCTCCTCCGCCTTGTTGGCGTACTTCAGCAGCGCTTCTCGAGGCTAGATCAATCCGTCCTCAGCGGGTCGTCCGACCGAACCAAAACCAAAAGCGCACTCACATCCTCGTTCATGTTGACTCCATTCTCGCCAAACATCGTTTGCACTAGACTCTGCTGGGCGCTCGCGCCCACCCTTCCACCTTTTCCAACGCCAGCCACCGGTTCCATCGGTTTCATCCTCTTGGACTGCTTCTCCTTCTGATGCAGCGAGACCCCGTACTTCTCGTCGGCAAACATCGGCAGTGCGTCCGGGGTGTAAATGACTGGCTTGAGCGATGCGGAGGAGAACGAGATATCGCGAGGAGCGGTCTTTGGCATTTTCTGTAATGGCAGGAGAGCACCACGGATCGAGGAGTGAGGTGAGTAGAGGACATGGAGTGCGCCGGTTGACAGTGCCGCAAAGATCTGTCATTGAGACAACGGTCAACGAACGAGCTCTGTAACGAGGATGAGGGGCGAGCACTCACTTGGTTTATACGCGAATGCCATAAAACTCGTACCACCGAGCCCTCACCAATCACCACTCGGCGTTGCTGAGAGAGATCCTCTGGACTCAGAAAGACAATCGCTCCCTTTTCGCCAGCTCCCTTCATCACTGCCGTACCCGTCAATATCGATCTCCCGTCTGGCGAGAAGATCATGTTCGTCTCCGGGTAGATGTTTGCGAAGTCCGATACAACGGCTAACGGTTTACGAATGCTTTTCATGTCCCACACTGCATGAAAATCAGTTGAGCGCACCTCATCAGGACTGCCGTACTCACACTTGATCGTATCGTCTCCACCCCTCGTCACTATCCTCGAACTGTCCCTCGAGAAAAGCACACACGTCGTTTCGGTGTTTTTCGTATGTGCGCCATCGCAAGTATATTTCGGCCGCGCAAAGTTTGACTTCGTATCCCACACATGCAGAGTCCCATCCAAGCAAACTGGGAGTAGACGTCAGCGCACATGAAGCGGAATTCGTAAGGACAATAAGCACCGCCAGCTATCCACTTCCCATCCGGACTCCAAGCACAAGCTGTCACCCTCGTTCGAGCTCCCCTTTCCTTCGATTTCACCACAATCACTTGTTTCTGTTTCCTCTTGTTTCCTACATCCCATATACTGCATGAACACATCAGCTTAGCACGTTCTTTTTCAACCGAATACCCACCGCAAGGTTGAGTCATTGGAACAGGTAAGAAACAGTGACTTGTCGCTTGGATGCCAGCACCCTCTGTTAATCTCGGCCGTATGTCCACTGACGGAAGTAAGTGAAGCTCCGGATGCCGAGAAGGGAGGTCGTCACCTAGTATGGTTCATATCCCGCAGGTAGACATCGCCTTTATTGTACTCCGCCCTGTTTAGCGTAAGCATTGTAGTCCCTGTGGGAGGGTCCTGGTAGCTTACGGTTCCTCTCCGTCCTTGTTGAAGACTTTGGGCTGTAGCGTTCCCGATATCACCAACAAACTGGTCCCATCCAACGAGTAGTCCAGATCATGGACCTATTTATCTTAAGCGCCGACTACCGCCCAAAACCAAATAACAGACCCACAACATAGTTCCCATTAGCCTCCCAGCTCTTGAATGGTTTACAGCGCGAATCCATGCCTCCGAAATCCCACAGCTTGGTATCATAATCATGAGACCCGGTTGCGATTCTCGCTCCGGATGGATCTACCGCCAAAGCAGAAATCACCTGAGAATGGGATGAAGATCAGTACGCGGGCCCCAAGATGCAAGATGAGCAAGACTCACCTTTGTGTGATCTTTCAGTATGATCTCGTGAGTGATCGGTGTCGAGTCGACCTCGTCCTCGAATTCGGGCTCGTCGTCGCTATCGTCGTCGGGTTCTCCGCCCGCTTTACGCTTCACAGGAGGTACAGGCCCAACATCATCGTCATCGTCGTTATTTGAGACAGTTCCGTCTCTCGCAGCAGGTGGAGGAGGCGGAGGAGGCATCGGCTGAAGAACGAGGTCATGAAAGGAAGACGAGAAGCGATACGCATTGAAAGGCTTACCGCTTCCTCCCGCTTCGTCTTGTCCATCTTTGCTTTCAGGTTCACCGGAGCCGCTTTGGCCTTTTTGCCAAAGCTCATGGGGAGGTTGAAGCCCTCCATTTTGATGATTTGGATAGTGGAAAGGTTGTCGGCATGAACGATTCATCTCTATTCGGGAGGTGGCAAATACGCGGGAGCAAATTACACTCGTTCAATCCGAAGTTATTCCTGGGACAGGATCGGTCCTCTTCGAGATTCCCGAGCGTACAATCGCAAGCAGCAGATTCTTGCCGGGATGAGAGTAGCCCCGAAAGACGATCTCTGAGCCACGGTCTGTCCAGAGCCTGTCGTTCAAAGCGCCGAACTCCTTGCAAGAACACGGCAAACTGGGGACAGTACTTTTACGCGCAGGGCGTCTTGCGTCGAGGTCGAGGAGGGACATTTGAAAGCGGATATGTCATTGCGCATGGAGTTTGTGCCAATGTCCGGGTCTCTGCACTGGGAGATGCATTGACAAGTCGGCCATGCCATTGAGACAACAGCAGCGGAAGAGGCGCTCACGACAATGCTAGCAATTCCTTTCTCTCAGAGGCAAAGGAAGGATGGTGAACGGATACCTACTTCGCAGTACAGAAGCAGAATAGGCTTACCGTGTTGTCAACTAAGATGCTTCAGTCGGATAAGAGTAGGTGTCAAGGATGATAAGCTTGTAAGATGACGTGAAAGTCGGATTGCTATTGTACGCTACATGGATCATTTTGAGAGAGCGTCACAGCAAGAGCGGCCAAGCTCGCTCTCCCCCGCTCGGCCATCATGCTCGGACAGCCTGTCACGAGTTTCAAGGGTTCTGAGGAGAAGGGAAGAAAGAGCTCTATCCACTACCACATCCTTTCTCGTGCGGAAAGAAAGGAGATATTCAGTATCCGACGAGTGGTATAAATTCATTGTGTATCGTCTATGCTTTGGCCTCTCGAACAACTTCCCATTTCCACATCCGTCAGCGTCAATCCATAAATATTTTAAGCAAACATGAGTTATTGGAGACAGAATCAAGATCAGAATGGAAACACCCATTCCTATAACAACTCGCAAACCGGTAGCACAGGGTGGAATTACCCGCCGAGCGCGTTCCAAGGTGAGCCTTCCAGCCATTGTGACCTATCAATCAACCCTCACGCAATGTTAGCCGGACACGGGAGTATTGATGGCGGGGCAGCTGCCTTCACCCCCGGCGGTGATGATTACACTTTTCCACCAGGCACCTGTGCTCCAACCGATGCAGTTATTGGGAGTTACGCCAATGCGACACCTATCTATGGCAACCAAGAACGGTCCAATTGGGATAACGCACTCCCCGAATATCCCCAACTTGGCCCATACCCTTATTTTTCTGGCGGAAGTTGGGAACAAGCGGGAGGTGTTTCCTCTGAGGGTAACTTGCAGGATAGAGCCTCTGCTGGTGATCCTTACCCGCCACACGATTCGGGGACGTTCTACAACGCCTCGTTCTCCACTCTGCCCTGGGATCCAGAATTCACCGAATCTGCTTCTGCCAATTTCCAGCTCCCTCCTCCCTCTAGAGATGAAGGTCGCCTCGCTGGATTGTCCAGTTTGAGCAAGGTCACCTGGTCTGATATACTCATCGGGATCAGGGACCCAAAACAAACTTCATTTACTGGTCATAAAGCATTGTAGGTCCACTGCCAAGCTGAAGGAGGTCAGGTCAAACTGATGTATCCATTCAGCAAACCCAAGTCTGCAATGAGGCTACACAAGCTACCGGAAACCTATCAATCAGCAGCGGTTCGAGTTGAAATACCCTACAGTTCCATCAAGCTCGACGAGTCACAGCCCGAGACGGGGCTGCTCTACCATATAGATCGTAGCAGCCAAACCATTACACTGGTCGCGACAGATACTTGCGACAAATGCCGCAAAAAATCTCTCAGCGAGATAGTCGGCACTGTCGCCGAGAGACGAGACGAAACCGTGGATGCGACTTGGTACAAATTCTACCAAGTCTGCGGGGGAGACGCAATGTCTATCAGACTCCTCTCGTCGGCTCCCAGTATGCTGTTCCACAAAGCATAAAGCGCACGAGCCTGTCCTCGGTACTCGAGTACGCCGTCCCCACGGGGTCAACAAAGCATACTGCGATCCACATAATCATATAGAACGCCATCGAAAGAAGCCGTCCGAGAAGTAGGCAGTGGCGAGTCGAAGCCCCGTAAGCATCGGCTCCCCGATACTTCTGCATCTACTTCTTAGATTCTCTCTAGTATCAATTGTTTTCGATGAATCGCATTCCTTTTACGCATATTCAGCTCTTCGAAGGCTATCAGAGCTTGACAAATATGAGCTATAGAGCTTTCACTGGTTCTAGAGCGGCTATGGACAACAAACACTGAGGTCCTTGCTCTTGGAGGTGGTACCTACAATGTGTATATGAGATTCACGGTGGAGGGAAAGGTCTCGATATACGCTCGCGCGGATAAAGCATGACAGCCGACTACGGGCGTATGGTTCTCCCCCAATCTCACTGACGAGAGGTTCAGATCAATGTGGATGTGAGTCTCACAAGGTGGGATACGGTAACCGAGTAGGGCCAGCTGCTGAATGTGCTCAAAGCAAGTCTATATCACGGAGGGAAAAAGGGAGGACACCAGGAAATCGCTTTGAAGCAAAGTCTCGGCTCGCTGCTTCCCGACGACGGTGCCTCCACTCCTCTCGTCAACGAGAGTACCTTCACCCTCGAGCCAGATACATATGCTTTGCCCTCAATACTCATGATACCATCCACGAGAGGTCTATACCTCACCGTCCTCCTTCTCCTGGCGTTCTGCTTGTCCCCCGTCCTCGCCCTCCAAGCAAATCTTGCCGGTGTGGTGGATTGGCATAAACCACTGGTTGGAATTCCGATATTAGCACCCACGCCTCCGAGATGGGTCGAGACAGGTGGCCAAGAGCGAATAGTGGGAATCACAGAGAAGAATGTACTAGCCGTGCTGGATGCTGAGACCGGTGATATCGGTAGGTCGCTTCTGCGGAAAGGCTACTCTTTCTGATAAACGTCAGTTTGGCGACATCTATTCGAGCCCTCGGATCCCGTAATCAGCTTCCATTCGAATGATGACTGTAGGTACTCGATAAAAACATCCGCTGATGGACAGCCGTGCTTCTTCTCTCTGGACCATCTGCAACTACAGCTCGACTCTTCTCGTTGTCAACGGGTCATCTCCTCTGGGAACGAGCCATGCTCTCCGACGCGTCCACCACTCACCTCACCTCGCCGCCTCATCTGGGGTCAAATGCTGTGTTCACACGAGACGCCGTGATGATTCTCAGCGATGGAAGAAAGGTCTCAAAGCTCGGTCTTGATGGATCCCTCTTGTGGGAGTATGAGTCCTTAGAAGCCGGGTGAGCTTGCCTTTCGTCGAGGGCGACTTCGCTTATTACCTTAGCTCTACCACTATGTGCAAACAAATCCTTGTATCTGGAGACGTCGTTCACATACTTTCGCTCACGTCCTCCTTTGCGTCGACGACCCTTTCCCATTCCGCTCTTGACTTCACCTCGGGACAGGCGACATCTTCCTTTGCGCACCTCCCTTCTTCTGTCTCTACTCCGTCGGACGTTGTACTGTCAACAAGCTCAGTAGCTGGAGAAGCTCAAGTTGTCTGGTTAGAGAAGGGCAAAATTCGATCAGTGATTGTGGCCGAGAAGGGTACAAGTGGAAGTACCATGGAGCTGAAAACCAAGAAAGGGAATGGATACAAGGAATTGATTGATGTCGGCATCAGGGAGAAGGGAGTGGTTCTCGGAAAGACTGAGGAGGGCGTTATTCATGTGATTGATGTCAAGACCGGACTGGCAGTCGTCTCTGAGTTTGAAGGTTCCGTAAGTTCAAGGGGTGCTGATGCCGAGTTTTGATCTGACCGCTTTTCAGGAGGATTCGGATGAGAAGTCGTCGTCGACGTATTCTGCAATTGGGACTGCTACTGGGATCATCGTGAACCGAATTTATTGGTCTTTCAAGCTAGGTGTAGGTGCAATGCGCCTTTTCCTATGCCAGCTGACAGTTGTCTCAGCAAGCGGTTGCGCAAACTTTCAGCCTGTCTACCGCTGGTACAGCCATCACGACAGGTTTCACGTTTGCCTTTGACACTGCCTCGCATGGTATTATTCTCCATGTAAACCGCCGCTTTCTCGGATGATGACTCCCGATCTGACTGGTATTGCAGAGCGCCGTTTCCCCATTCGTCAACGCTCGCCAGCTACCTTCGCTCATGGTATCGACGTCAAGCGGTGCCCTTCAGGTAGTCAGACAAGACCTCACCCCTTGGACCCGCGAGGAAAGCCTGTCCGAGATTGCCGGATTGAAGTTTGTGGACCTTGGAGAGCCTGAAGTTGAGGAAGTACGGGACATGATGGCCGAGGAGAACCCCATTGGGCGTCTTATTAGGCAGCTGCTGGAGTTGAAGGTGGGTGTGCTTCCCGCTTGTCGAAGTCATAGTGACCCGTGACTCTAGGAGCTTCCCTCTTTCTTTGTCCGATTTGTGACCCGCTTCCTTACCGCTTCCTATTCCTCCGCCATATCGACAGAGCCCCTCTCACCAAGTCGTCTTCACCGCGACCAGTTCGGGTTCCAGAAACTCATTGTCGCCGTAACAAAGACTGGGAAAGTCTTCGCCATGGACTCTGCAAACGGCGGTATTGTCTGGAGTAGGAATTTAGGAAGGTTCGACGAGAGTGGAAGCGACTTGACCGTCTCGGATCTTTGGGTCGTACGAGAGCGTGGAGAGTGGGGAAATCCGACATTGGCGGTCATTGCTGTCAAGACGAGGAAGGAGGTGAGATTATCGATTTCGATATGAGCGGCTTAGCTGAAGATACCAGGCACTTACCACCATTGCCTACCATATTGATGCTTACACCGGGGAAGTGAGCGGAGAGGAGGACCCGCTCACTGGACTGCCAGTCGGAAAGGAGTTGTTTGACGGCAGACCAGGAACTGCTTTCTTGTTGCCCTTCGAGAACTGCGGGACGAAGATCAGGGTTCTGGCAATTGTGGATTCTAGCGAAAAGGTCCGTGAATTCTTGTGCGATTTCCGTACTTTGCTGAGCTCCATCATCAGCTCCACATCTTCCCTAAATGCAAGAAGGTCGCCTCGGACGTACTGGCAATCTCTCAAAAGCTTTTCTACGAGACGATTTCCGCTGGCACGATCTCGGGCCATATACCATCAGCCGCATCGGAGAATATCACCCTCCTCACCACCTCTCTCTGGACATCGACTTTACCATCCGGGGAGATCCTCGTCTCTTCCAGTCTCGTGTCTGGCGATACCGTCGCTGCCTTTGGTCGAGTTACGGGTGACAAATCGGTTATTTACAAGTACCTGAATCCGCATCTCATCGTCATGACCACCATCATTCCGTTCACGTCGGTTGCTCATGTCTACGTGGTGGATATCACGACAGGTTCCCGAATTTACCAGGCGGAGATCCCTGATGTAGTGGGTGATGAAGTCAAGGCGATCATGGTGGAGAATTGGTTGGTATATTACTGGAAAGAGGCCAAGGGTTGGAGACTGGCCTCGGTGGAACTGTACGAGGATGGTGAGAAAGGCAAGATCGAAAGGTTAGTCTCGAACGATTAAGATGTTTGCATCGTGCTGACATCGATACTCAAGCTCGGGCCTGTCCACCTTTTCAGCTGAGCACACGATCAAGGCTCTTTCGCAAACATTCATTATGCCTTCCGGTATCAAGACGATGGCCTTCACCACCTCCAGGTTCGGCATCGCCGCCAAGGAGCTCGTTTGTGAGTCGTGGTTGTCGACACTATCAACAATGAGCTGACCAGTGAACCTCGTGTAGACGTGAACAGCCGAAACCAGTTGGCCTCGCTGCCCCGGAGACTCTTGGACCCACGCCGGCCAATTGGCAAACCAACCTCTGGCGACAAGGAGGAAATGCTGATCCCGTACAATGCGTTGTTGCCTCATGACACGCGAATGGTCATTTCGCACACAAACGAAGTGAGGCTATTCATTCCGCAAAGTCGAAAGATGTGTTGACCTGTGACACCCGTAGATCCTCGGCGCCGAGAGTATCGCTTCCTCTCCCGCGCTGTTAGAGTCAACGTCCCTCTTATTCGTTTATGGGCTCGATCTGTATCAGACTCGGGGTCTCACGCCATCGGGAACATTCGACATCCTGTCCGACTCGTTCAACAAGGTCCAATTGCTCTTGACGCTTGCGGGACTTTCGATAGGTATCTTTATAGCCAAACCCGCTGTGCAGAGGAAGATGTTGCGGTCGAAATGGTATTAAGGTTAGAGAAGTAGAACAGGAACAGAAATGCAGAGAAGCGCTATCTTGACCCGTCGGGTAGCATTCAACACGCACTACATTGGTGCAGCTCGCTCTGACGCTTCGCCCTTCGGCCAACCAACAGTGACCTTGGCCTTTGCGTTATGTCAATATCTCGTAGATGTAGGAAAAAGGCCACCTCGGCGGATATTCCTCCGGTATGGATGGGCGTGTATCAGCTACGGGACCGCCGCGTTTCATCTCCATACGACGGGTTTCGATGCACGGCAACGCGTGCAATGGTAGTAATGCGGGTCTCCTGGTCGCCCGGTCAGACCAAGCGTGCATGAAGCACCAGCTTGGGGACTACAACGGGAACACCGGTAACACTCTTTCCCATCCACACCATCCACCTTGCCAGTCTGTTGTATTCTCGCCGACGGAGCCGGTCTCCACTCTTTTTCGACTCCTAGAGCAGGCGTCTCTTTTCTTGCACTAGTCGCAAACCTCGCTGGGCGAGTCTAATCCTTTTTTCGACCCCTCGCCATGTCTCTCAAGGCCGAGCTGGAAACGTGGGCGGCCGCATTGAAAGCGTACGACGCGGAAGACTTCAATGCAGCGCTGGACGAGTTTGAGCGGATCGCAGACTCGTCCAAGATTCACTGGAATATCGGAATCATCCTTGCGACCCTTGGCGAGCACGAGCAGGCGGTCGAGCGATTCTATACGGCCACGGGACTTGATCAGTATTTCACGGTGGCGTATCAACAGGCGGGTGTCAGCAATTTCGTGAGTGGAACTAGCAACAATACGGCTGCTGAGAAAGAGCTGATCGCTTGGACGCACAGATGCTCGGAAAGTACGAGGCCGCTCATAAGGATTTCGAAGAAGCGCTGTTGTATATGCGCGGGAACCAGACCGTGTGAGTCGCGGGAGACTGGCGTCGATCCGGGAGTACCATGCTCATCTAAATCCCGCTGGACGATAGAAATTACGAGCAACTCGGACTTTCGTTTCGGTTGTACTCTGCCGAGATTTTGTTCAATGTCGGCCTTACCAAGATCTACATGGGTCAGATGGACGCCGGACTCCAGGATCTGCGAGAGGCGCAGGGTCAGAAACAGACGCCCGATCACGGGGTCATTGACGATGCTATCCGCGATCAGGGGAGGGATTATAATGTTTTCTCAGTTCCGGTGAGCCTGGTTCTCCCTTCTTGTGTGGGCGAAGCTGATACGTGGCACAGGTTGGGATGCTGTTCAAACCGTCTGCCAACAAGCTCAAGAATCTCGCGACAAGGGATTACATGGGTAAAGCTGTACGTAGACCATATCGCTGTCGTCCAGCTCGGCTGACGGACGAGTAGATACTCGTCGCGGCGTCTGACGCAAACGATGCGTTCACGACGTTCACGGGCATCACGCGGCTCCAGCGAGGCATGACACCGATGGGAGCTCCGCTCGATGTGGCCCATCCATTATCGCGCTCCGCGAGCGTGTCCGTCCTCGACAAAGAGGCAGCACCACCTCCAATGATTCGAAGCAACACGGTCGCCACATCGCAGCCGAGGACGGCTATGGCTCCTCTTCCTCGGCCCCAGGCGCCCGTCAGAGCAATGACAGTCTTGCGCTCTGCGCCAGCGCCCCAGCCTCGACAACCGCCCGCACCACCGCAGACGTCCGGGAGCGACTCGCCTGTCGAGGAACCTCAGTTGCAGACTCCCCAATCGCGATCAAAGGATCTGCGCATCACCGAGCTTTACGACGATTACTACAAGTCCCCGGGTGCGTTCGACGACGATATCCCAGAGCTTCCGCCGATTGGTGAGAAGAAGATCGAAGCTTGGGCACAACGCACACCGACCGGCGCCCCGCCGGCCAGAGCCAACACTACAAGAGCGCCGCCGACGGCGTTTGGCAGGCGACCCAGTGTCAATACCAACCTCAGCCGATCACAGAGTATCGGTAGTCTGTCGCGATACGACGATGGGGAGTCAGATACCGGGTCGTACTACGACATGGCCAAGATCCGCATCAAGGTCAGTCCTTCTCCCCTGACTAGACGATGCCACGACCTGATATCCAAGCGATGTTGCTTAGGCGCACGTCGGGAACCATACGCGTGGAATGTCGGTCTCGCCCGAGCACACCTACGACCACTTTATCGCTGCCCTTCGAGCAAAGTTCCCTGAAATGTCGGCAACGATGAACGTTCGCTTCAAGGACGAAGACGGGGATATGCTGTCGATGCAGGACGAAGGCGACTATGAGGCGGCAGTAGACGTGGCGAGGTGAGCAGAAGCGTGGCGAGTCTACATTACTGGTGTTCATGCTAAGGGCTTCGAATGGTAGGGTCTTGGCGAAAGGCAGAGCCGAGGGCAAGCTCGAGATTTGGGTCGATTAGGTGTTTCCCTGTTGTTGTTTGATCATGTCTCCTGTCTGTAGAGCTCCGGTTCGGACAATAGCGGCGGCCGACAATGTACCCTCATGACAGACGCCACGGGGGCGAGCTAAACTCGTCCGCGGATACGGCCCAACCATTGCGAGATGCGCCGGAGAAAGCCTGGTTTGGCCGAAAGGTAGCTGCACCGCCATGGAAATCAACGGACGAGGTACCTCGGTGATCACCGAGGTCCGTAGATCCGTCAACATCGAAAGATGACCAATGACGTCCGCGCAATGGACATCAAGGCCGAGACGGCGCCCGAATGAATACGAATGCTCAGGTAGATTCACGGGATGCGCAAGTGGTCGGACAGAGAATATCTGACGAGCTCTACTAGAGCCGCTGCCTGATTGGATTGCCAGTTGTAGCGGTCGGCCGGTGTTGAACGGACACCGAGACTTCGGAATAGTGAGTAATCAAACGGCAGGGGCTATGGACCCGAATTTGAATTGCCAGGGCAGGATTCTACCGAAAGAGAGACGTAGCCGCAGACCAAATGCTTATCGCTGGATACGTGTTCCCTTTTTGCGGACCGGTATAACCTCGGGGAAATGATCGACGTCCGGTAAATCCTCGGGACTGCATGCGAATATTGGCGGCGGAGTTGACGGTCCGGGCTCGATATGACGCAGTCAAATAAGTACAGCGTCTCTAAGTATATCCACGGCCGTGAGCTCGGAAAAAACGAGACCCGATCTGCCTTTACCGCCGGCCCGGAGTTGCAAAAAGGCCGAGAAGTTATGAAGCGGGCAAAGTTGGGCCTCCCTTCCAGGTTCAGACCCGTTCCGGTGCCCAAGTCTCCGAGGATATTCCTGCTGGAGGATGGGGGTCCTGAGAGGAGGTCTTTCTCGTCTTCGTTCTTCTCCATTCCATTCATACAATTCGAAATGCTAATATTGGGCCTCTTTCCGCTTTCCGCCTTGAGTGTCATTCACGATCACACGACCGAAATCATTGCCTTCGGGCCTGTCTGCATCGTCATTAGTGTGTTGCGTCAAGTGTCCGGCGCCTATCCTCAGAGCCGACAGAATCCGGCTCGATAGAGTCTCAAACGACCAGTATCATCGACGAGCCCTCTCAATGGTCGGCCCTCGCGGAGTTTGCCTGCTCGTTTCTCCAGCGTTCGGGCAGAGCTACACTTGAAGAATGCATGCCTGATCCTTTCTTCTTCCCGCCCATGCCCCCATCCCGAAACTTCACTCACAGCTCCTCAGCTGGAACCCCGTGCATCGCCTTGCGCTTGTACGCCGACTGATCCCGAAGCCATCGTCGATACGTTGGCAGTGAGATGATCTGCACAAAACAGTCAGCAAGATGGGCGAACGACCAACGCAGAACATACCTTTTCGCCATAAAAGTCTGGTGCAGGGTTGTTGACGGACTGGAAACTCGGATCGACCCTATTCCTCCTTATCCTGGCAAAGAACTCGCGGTCCATGACCTCGAGTGGGGCGGGGTTGCCTGTCGATAGGCTTCGATGGGTGAGGCTGAAGAGGGACGAGCCGAGTGTCGGGCCGAGGAGGTAACCGAGCGCTGCGAAGGATCAGTCAGATGCAGAGAGTGCAAGAGAGTCCCACGTACCCATGCATCCTAGTCTGTCGAGATAGACGAGGCGATGATCAGATTGACCTTCACGAATTCGCTCCCGACATGACTCACGTAGCGCCGCCATAAACAAACCTGCTCACGCGATCAGCCATCTCGTAGAGGACGGCAAGGTAGCTAGCTCACATTGGCTCCACACCCATGATCAGCTGACTGGGGTCCGCCTCCAGTCCAGCAAAGTATCCTCCGCCGAGGAATAGTCCCGCAAAAGTCGTTGGAATTGTCGTGATGGTCGACCAAACCCGCCGTTGCCTCCTCAGCGAGAGGTAATTAGGCCAAGTGAGTGGCAGATTCGACGGCGTGGCCTCTAATGACGACGATGATGTGGCGGAAGCCGAGGCGATGGCGGTTGAGGAAAGAGGTCGTAGTTGAACGAGGGATGACCTAGGAAGACCTCGGAAAGCCGGGAGAGCGGTACGGGACATTGTTGACCTTTCTTTCTTGCAGTGACCTGTTGATTTAGACGTGAAGTACTTGGCAGTCGAGGTCGATGAACAATGGAGGATGGATATGCTCGAGTAAAAGTCGAGGTCATGAGCCGTAGCCACGTACAACTATATCTACCTTATTTATCAACAGTTTATCCCGATGAGGTTGGGTGGCGACTGCCGAAGGGGGATGTCCGGTAAATAAGATCCGAGGTGACGCTCTAGTCGCACTGAATCCGCCATTGACAGATTACAGACCACAAAGTAGTGGACGATCTTGGACAACTACAGGTCAAGAATGTCTATAAACGAGCACCAAAACGGCAAGGAGCCATCTCGATCAGATCGTTCTTCGCTCCTTGACTTACCAGGCGAGATCCTCAGTCAGATCGCATCGTAAGTTCGCCCATCGCAGATCGTAGCTAAACCATCAGCCAGCTAGATCTGCCAAGTCTCCTCCCATTCCTCTCGCTCAACTCTGTTCTGCTCTCCCTCACTCGCTCACACCTCTCCCCCCTTCCCTCCGCCATTCGCCGACAACTAGACGATGGACCGCCTTATGCTCACGCTCTTGCCGTCTTGCCGTCTTTGACCTCTTTCGTCCGCCGCGATGATGGACACGTGTTCCTTCCTGTACTGGTGAGAGCAAAGGCTGGTTGGATTGTCGAGCGATTCGAGAGCGGTCGGTGGGACGATGATGTTTGGGAAGAAGCATTCGACATGCGGTTTCTAAAGAGCTGGAAACGATACAAAAAGGACGAGGATTCCTGGCGAGCGGTGTTTCTGCGCATGCTGGGTAGGCTAGAGCACCGGACCAAGGGGTGTACCCACGAGGAAGCATGGACGGTAAGTCGGCGCTCATACAGGAGGAATGGTGACCTGACTGAACTCCCTTGCTAGCGGTTCGTGACCTTGCATCGGAACGGTTCCACCAGCATCAACCGCATCTATTCGCGCATGTTCGACCCATACGAAATATACGACGAGCTCAAGTACGCTGCATCCATTCTTCACTTTGCTGCCGCGTTCGCGCTAATCCTCCGACACCGTCAGACATCAGAACAACTTTTCCTCCCAACCGACTCAAGTAAGGGTTCTTCTCCATCTTCAGGATGTTCGTATCATCGCTCTTGGCGTTCTGCATCCCACTTCGTCGCTTTTTACCAATCCCAATGCCCATCTCTTACTGCATCCCCCGCTACTCCGCGATCGCTCTCAAATCCAACTTCTCTCTGCCCCTTCTGCGACGACTCCCTCGCGACCGATCCCCATCGGGATGCGAGCGCCACTGCCGTACACCACAACGTCGACATTCTCCAATGAAGCGTACTTTCCTCTCGTGCGATCAATCTCGCCACCCCCGTCCACGGCCCCACCTATCTCTTCCTCTGTCCCCCTCCATTCGCCTTCTTTACGCACGACGTTTTCGAATCTCCTTCCCGGGCGGAACAGGCGGGTTTCGGTTCCGGACGACAGGCTCACCGCCGTGCGCAGCCGGGACCGCGATGTCGATGAAGGCAGGAAGCGTACCTGGAGTTTTGGCAGAAACAAGCGTGAGGTGTCAATACCCGGAGGCGCCGCGCTGGAGCGCACAGAGTCGAACGTAACGCTCGAAGAAGCGACTCCGAGTACGGGATCACCCATACTGGCGACTCTGCCTGAGATCCCGCCCGCCCCGCCGCTGTCGCCGCCCCGCA
>JASZXS010000112.1:0-41194 GCA_035521475.1 Tremellales sp. Uapishka_1 | reverse complement strand
GAACAACCCGTCATTCAAGGTCGGTATCTCCCTACCCTGTATCACAAGGACGGTACACACCCCATCGGACTCACCACCCTCGCTCCACAAGAAACGGCATCGACTCACTCGCTTCCTTCGGTATACTCTACCAACACAATGGAAGCCGTCTCCAGTTACAACAAAGAGGCTATGCTGGTCGAGAGGACCGAGATCATGACCGACGCCGGACTGGTGGAAAAGATTGAAATCTTGAAATTGCATGAAGGCTCCGCGCACGACTCTGCCACCAACGGAAACGCCATCGAAGGTGAATCCGGGGTCAAGGACCTGGTTGAAGGCGAACACGAGCCTGCCGACGTCGCCAGAACTGAGGCAGCGCCGGTGGAAGACGACGTCAAGCTACATCCTACTGGATATATGGGAGCTCCATTGGGGCTCGGTGCCGCCATCACGAGCAACACCACGTCGGGGGCACCCAAGGAGTTTACTGAGGAGGTTACCAACGGTGACGAAGTTCCGACGGAACAGGCGGGCCAAGCCGACGAAACGGCTTCGCAACGACCCAAGTTAGTAGTCTCCGCAAACACGCGCATATACACACACTGACCTAAAACAGGGTGCTCAACGAACCTTCTCGCTCGTACATCAAGCCCATCCCCATCGTCACGACCTACGAACCCGAACTCGCCGCTGAATCCGAGCGACCTGAATCCGAGTACCCCCGATCCACTGTTGCCTCGACCCGAGCAAAGTCTTTCACCGGATCTACTCGACCCCCAACCGTTGCACAAACCGAGAACGATAATCGTTCGATCAGAGAGACCGTCGCCCAGCAATCTGAAGACGAGGGAGCGCTTGCTGCACCCATTGGGACAACCAAGGCACCCTCGACGAAGGCCGCCTCTGTCCGATCCAAGAAGGGTTCCATCAAGTCCAACAAGTCCAAGGCCGGCACAGTGAGGAACGGCGAAGTCGCCCCCGCTCGAGGTCAGCAGCTTCCTACACTCGCCGAAGGCGCCGCATCTGGTTTCGCCGTTGGAGAGATTGCCTCGCCCGAACGACAGAGGAACCTACAGTACACTGGAAACCAGAACCAGTCTGGCATGGGATCCAGAGGTCATTCGCTTACGGACGGTGGAGCCATGCCCCGAGACCGATCGACCACTTTCGATGAGTCGAACCAAGCCATGTCGCCCCGACCCATGTCGGCCTTTGGACATCGACCGGAACCGGTCCTGAACCAGAGTCAGGGCGGCCGCGAGTCCAGATTCGAAGGACGGGACGGTTTGTTGAACCGAAACGGAACCGTCGTCTCCCGATCTGGCACACTGGGCAGGAACGGTACGCTCTCGAGAGCCGCCAATGGTGGGACCATTGGAAGCCGACGAGGTGCCTTTGGCCGAGGTGCAGGCGCCAGTGTCGGCACTCAGCCTGAAGAGGTCTTGGGTCGAGAGTGAGCTTCCTGTTTTGGCTTGCCCGGTTCAAGCTGACATATGGCCAAAGTGATATCCACATGCGAGCGGAGCTTTCCGAGCGAATCTTGGATGACGCCACTCTTCGAAAACTCTCTGGCATGGGTACGTTCTTCTTTACACCCATTAAGTCCGTGAATTGACACATTGGCCGGTCACAGAGAAAAAGGATGCCAAGCGACTCTCCAAAGTCATCAAGAACGAGGGCAAGGCCGAAGCGAAAGCCGTCTCGGGCTCTATCAAGGAACTCGAGCAGTTGACCAAGCTGCAACGAGAGGCTGCCGGGGCCGAACGAAAGTCCCAGCTGAGATTATCCAAGTGGACCCGATCCGAGCACAAGGCTCGATTGAGATTCTTGAAAGAGAAGGAGCGATACGAGAAAGTCGAGGGGGAGTTGCGAAACGCCGAGAACGACTATGAAGAGAGGAGAGATCACGCTGCCGGATTGACGGCCCAAGTTGCGGAGAAAACTCAGGATCTGGACGATCTCCGAGCGCAGCGAGCTGCCGATGATGTGAGTGTTGTCTTGGTATTGGAGAGAGCGTCCGCTGACCCGCTGGCGGGGAACAGAGAGAAAGAGCCGTCAAGTTGTTGGCGTTGAAGAACCCTGCGCACTCGTAGTCGGTTGTCGTTCAACCGGGTTTGATCCTTCTTCGTCTGGCCTTTTCATTTCCTTGCAGTTGAATAATAGTTTTAAAAGCGTCTCTATATAATAATACAAGCCATGTCCGTAGTATCTGAAGTGTCGTCTTGCGTCGAGTCTCGAGTTGGAATGCATGATCAGATACAGTCTAAAGACACTGGCTGCCACTTTGAATTCCTTTCGAGCCGAATACTTCCGCTCGACGTCCAGATGAAACGTTGGTAGAAGTAAAAGGGAGGACTCTACTCCCACTTGATACGTTAACCAGTCCATCGCCCTCCCTTCAACCTGTCGTCTTCACTTGCCGACCCGCTCTGTGAGTCTCTATGTCCATGCTAGACATCTAAATGTCCTGCCTGACAGCCATCCCAGTCTCCCCCTTACTCCTCGCCAAAGCCATCACCCTGTCGTTCCTCAACCCCTTCCGTCGGGCGCAGGCCGAGAATGCTTCGGGGGCGATAACGATCCACGTCAAATGGGGACGAGACAAGTCTGTTTCCGTTTATCATACCTTGCTGGCCATCCTGAATCCAAATCCTGACGCTTTGCTCCCCAGATTCAACGTCCCGATCCCCTCGCCGTCTCTGACCCCGCTTTCCAAGCTCCTCGCGACGCTCTCCGCGCAGACCGCGCTGCCCATCTCGTCGCTCAAGCTCATCTTCAAGGGCGCCGTCCTGAAAGACGCCAACCTCACGCTCGCAGCCTACGGGATCACCGATGGCGCGACCCTCGTCCTCGTAGGCAAGGGCGGCGAGGTGCCCGGTGCTGCCGTTCCCGCCGGGGTGAAAAAGAAGAACAAGCAGCCCGAGACGACGACCGAGTCGGTCCTTGTCGACTGGATCCATGCGCTCGTGACGACGCTCGTGGACCCGCTCCAGGCGTCCATCGATAACTTTGTAGCGGGCTCGAATGCGGGCCAGGGCCAAGGGGAATCGTTTGCGGCGCTGCAAAAGGAGCATGCGCGGTTGTCGGAGCTGCTGTTGAGGGGTCTGCTGGATCTGGACGGGGTCGAGATCCCGAGCGGGTGGACGGACGCAAGGAAGGAGAGGAAAGACGGCGTCAGGAAAGTGCAGGGCGAGTTGACAAAGGTCGATGAGGCGTGGGGCGAGAGGAACAAGTTGGGCGGATAGATGTATGTAGACGAGCGCGCTGGAGCGCTGGTCTGTGGACGAGTCCGGCAGGACGCGGTCGGAGATGTATAGATTCGTATTCGTCTTCCAGTGATCTAGTTCAGGTGCGGACGCAGAATGGTTGCATGAGGGTATACGGAAAACCAGTTGATCTAAACATTCTCAAGAAACCCCTTCCTTCAATACCTGTGATGATAGTTCGTGACCCAGTGGAGATGCGGAATGCGAAAATGCGAGGATTAAAGTGTATAGTAGAGATACGAGACAGATCATGACCTTCACCCGTCAGACATCAGCGATTCCCACGGAGCGAGCTGGCGGCGTGCAACCACTCACATCTTGTAGACCATCTGTCCCTTCGTCGCCTCGGCCCCCGTCACCTCGTAGTCGATGACAATGTCGAGATCTCTGTTGTTTCGCGCGTTGGGTGCACACGATAGTTTTCCTCGGATGACGTCGCCTTCCGAGACGGTCAACGTATCCGGGGTGTAGAAGACGGTTTGCTTCCAGTGGGTGTACTGTGGCGATCTCTTGTTAGCTATCCAGCCATCGGATTCTGGCTCGGCCAGCACGTACCTTGGCCTGGGGACCCGTGCTGAAGTTTATGGGTTTGTGGCAACACGAGAACGAAATGTCGAACCATCCGAGGAAGGCATGGACGTCTAAACTGTCAGATCAGCGAAAGCTCGCTTTTCACACGGTCACCACCGACAGTCGTTTCGAGTGGCCTTGAGCTCGAAGGGAACGTCGAAGGTCAGGTCTTCCTTCTTGACGGTCCGGATGTCAATGTGTCGGATGCCACAAGGCTGGGTAACGACCGACTTCAGGTCGACACAGTCCACAAGGGGCTCTTTGAGCGCGATGTCCTTGATGCACGAGTAGTCGAATCCGTAGACGTCATCCCAGACTGTAGAAAGGCGAGTATCAGCACGGCGACATGTTCCGCTCCCATGAGTACTCACAGTTGATCTTTTCGTCCTTGTAGTCCTGGTCCTCGATTGCGGCGATAAAGATGGTGGCTTGGTCGGGGAAGAGAAGACCTCCGGGAGCCTGCCGAGAGCCGTCAGCCGGGGGTCAATGTGCGCATGGGTTATAGCTCACGAGGTACTTGTCTCGGGCGAGGAGGACGGTGTCCAACATGGACTCGTAGAGGAGGAAGTAGCCCATCCACTGTAGTGATGTCAGTAAACTCTTCGAGGCGATAGATGTAGACTCCGACCCAGGCTCACCTCGGAGATGATGATGTCAACCTTGTCAACGGGCAGAACCACGTCCTCGAGTTTACCTTTCACCAAGGTGATTTCTGCGACACCGCACCCATCAGTCTTTTCATTCCAGTATATAACGTTTTTTTTCAAGGAACTCACTGTCCTCGAAACCGTTCGCCTTGATGATCTTCTCGGCCTGGTCTAGGATGTTGGACATGTCGATACCGATGACCTGCTTGGCGCCTGCTCGAGCAGCAAACATGGACAGGATACCAGTCCCACAACCAACCTGGTCATCATCAGCTCGTTTCGGCCTAAGGCAAGAGGCGAAGGTAGCTGACATCAAGTACAACCTTGTCCTTGAAGAGATGGGCGTTTTGCAGAATGGCGTTTCGGTAAGAAAGTGTTCGAACGGAATCCTTGAGCATCTCCTCGTGGATACCTAGATGGCAGCAAAGCGTCAGCTTGGCTCCACGATATGCTAAGAATGGCTCACCGAAGTGGGCATAGCTAAAAGGCCGCTTGGGTTAGCTCCCTGTAGATCTTGCTCTTTGCGACACATACGAATCAGCATAGCTAAAAGAGGATTACAATCAGTTTGGAATCTCCGCAGGGAAGCCGGCACAAACGACTGACTAATCTTTCGACGTCATGGACTCGACGGGAGGGAGCCCCTCGGTAGCGGGGGGGTCAACGACCATTGAAGTGGAGGCCATTGTGGATAGAGGAGCGCAAGGATGAGATGTGGGAGAGGTAATGCGAAGAAGCTTTATTTTGCGAGCGATCAACTTCTGCTGAGGCACGGAAACCTCTCGCCGCATATTTTGACAGTTCATGACGTGGCATTGGGGTGGGATTTCCCTTTCTTTATGTACAACTACGAGCTCACTACCGCCTTCCAGCAGGACGGGGTCGGGAGAAGCCAGCACTGGAGGCTCCGCCGTTGCCTCCGACTCGGGGTCCAAATGCATCGAATGCCCTTCGGATGCTATCCTTGGAATCGTCTTCCGCCTCACCGGATACGCCGGACACGGGGGTCGCCGGTCCCGAGGCGGGCAGGGGTATGGACGTGGCGGACCGGGCAGGCAAAGATGACTGGATGGTCGGGCGGGGCTGGCCGAACCGCATCCCGGACGGAGTGGGGAGGGAGGAAGAGTGGGTCGGTTTGGCGACCGGAAGAGAGGATTTAAGATGCGATTCCGTCAGATCAGAGATGTCTGAAGTCTCGAGCTATAGTGGCATCAGTGCCTGCCCTTCGGCACCAAGAAAAGACCGTAGCTTACTTTGGCAGCGATCTCCACGCCCGCCTTGGCAGAAGCGTCCTGCTGGACGCTGCGGACGCTGGAAGAATAGACCATCCTAAACTTGACGGGACTCCCGGAGGGACACGTGTAGATGAAGAGGACTCTTCCCTTGCCATCGCCTTCTGCCAGACTGAGCGAGTTGATGTCGGGCTCGGCTCCGTCGGCAGCCTCGGCTTTCGGCGCCCAAGATCCCACCACAGCTCGCGTCCCTCCTTCCGAGCCGGTAAATGTGTTGCCTGGTGCTGCAGTCGGCGCTTTGACAGCGGGAGTGGAAGATTGGGGCGTAGGACACGAGTAAAAGGTGTAGCAAGGGGATTTCGGCGGTAGTTTCGATGCCACAGCTGAGGGAGAACAGCTTTCCGAGGTGAGGAGAGCGATAGATCCTGGGCTGGATGTCGGGATCTCCTACGCGTGACGGTCAATCTCGAGCACTTGTGAACAGACCTGTGAGGAACTGACAAGGCAGACGATCCACCCATCATCGCTTCTCCCGGCAACCTTCTTGAGAGCCTCCTCGACACCCTTGCCCCAGACCATCTTGCCGCCCAGGCCGACGACCGCTTTCTGTCGATTACGGGCGACTTCCGCGTCATTCACGGATCGCTTGGCCTCTTCGGCTTCTGCAGCCCGAACTTCAGCGAGCGCAGCTTCGGAGGCGGTAAGAGGTGGGGGAGAGTCTATGTGTTTGAGGTGGGAGGTAAGTGCTGCGGGGGTGAGGTCGTTCTGTCCGCAAGCATGTTAGTTGGAGCGTATATGGAAGAATTCACTGACGAGGGAGGTAGCAAACCAAACGTGTTTGAAGTTGTTGGCGCCCAATGCCTTCAAGAGGCCCGATCTCGAGGACGCTTGGAGCATCTTGGCTCGGACCTGGTTGTCACGCGAGAGTCAGTATGAGACTCGTACTCGTGATAGCGCGTGGATTAGACGACTCACAGGCGCATCGTCCGGGACAAAGGTGATCATCATCCATTCCCATTTCCCGAACTCCTTGCTGTCCATGCGGTAAGCGAAACTCGCTGGCGTCTTGGGCGTCGGCAACATGGACGGCAGAAGAGCTATATCGTCCTTGAAGCTGGACTTGGTATCGACCGTCGTCAGATGCTTGAATGACTCTACCGTGCATCGGTTAGCCCAAAATGCAGATAGGTACCCAGAGATGCCAGCATACCTCCTTCAATGATAAAGACTAATGCACGGACGCTCTCCGCGTCGGCAACGGCAGACGAGAACGCATTGGAGAGAGAGGTGGGCACCTTGACGCCCGAGGGGGCGGACATGATGTTGAATGAAACTGAAAGCAAGAGACGTTACCGATACTAGACTCGTCTTGCTGTAACCAGTAATCGAAGGAGGTGGAGACGGCAATATACCTCCGAGGCCGAAGTATGGCCGATGGGCAATAATATGAACGATAATCTCATTACTCACCACTGCGTGTCTTGTACGCACCTCCATCAACGCGAAGAGCAGCAATATCTGCGTGGTAACGTTGTATAGAGCTTCACCTTCGCTACCTAACCGTGGTAGCAATCCTGTTTAAACCGTTAGCCGTTCTCTCACAGCGAAAACACTCCGATCTCGCGAGCGGTCTTCATGCCGGTGCCGCCAGTGTATGCGCCATCCAGTGCCTCCCAAACCATGTCCTTCATCCATATACCTCAGAACGGCGGTCCCAGTCGTCGAGTATCGTCAGAGGATCAGCTTCACCAGACGATCAAGCAATCACCTCGCGAGAGGGATTCCGACGCCGAGGCCGAAGCGAAAAAGCGAAGGGTACAGGTAAGTAACCGTTCTTCCCATGGGAAGCTTGTCCTGAAAGACATCCAGCGCGCTTGTGACATCTGTCGCCGGAAGAAGATCAAATGCGAGGGCCCGATGACGAGCGCGAGCGCGAGTAGTGAGTGGTTCCGGAACACGTTCAGCTCGGTGTTGACGGAGGCAAGAATGCGCGAGTTGCCAAGAATATGGTCAACCTTGCACCTATGTCGAAGCTGCGAAACGGCGTGGTCCACCCAAGGGCTATGTGGATACGCTGGAACATCGAGTCAAGAGACTGGAACACTTGTTGTTGCAGGCAAGTCATACTCTCTCAAGACATCCGCTAATGAGACAGCTTCATCCCGACGTGGACTTTACCCCCTGCCTAGGACCACCCCTCGACCGAGAAGAGTTCGATCTGGCAATGTACCAGGACACGCTATCGTCACTCCACATACCGCCCTATCCCGCCATGAAACCGTTCGTCCTGCCCAGCCACACCACGATTACATCACCCGCCCCGGCGCCCTCTCCTTCTCTTCGGATGATCGGTCCCGCCCCGTGGCGGTCGTACGACCAGGACACGAATCGCCCTGCTTCGGTGGACGAAGAAGAGAAGAACGAGGCGAGAATGCACGTCAATTACGCCAAGGCGCTTGCAAAGCTCAATGTCGGAGACGAGCACTGGCGTTTCCTCGGGAAAGCATCGGGAGCGCACATGATACGCGCGCTGAACGATCTCAAGAGCGGATCTGACGAGGATCACTTTTTGGAAACCCTCAAACGACACCAGCGCGCGCAGTACTGGCAAGTGCCGGAATGGGAGACGGTCATCTCGCTTGAAGGGTTGGCCGGCGTGGACTGGACCGTGTGGCCTGAACCGGGACTCGACCTCGCGCTCATCGATGCCTACTTTACTTACGCCAATATCCATTACCCTCTTTTGAATCGCGTCATTTTCGAAAATCAATATCTCGACGGATATTACCGAAGCAGCAGCGCCTTTGCCAAGGTCTGCTGGATGGTCTTCGCGAACGGCGCGCGGTTTGTCGACGACGACCGTGTTTACTGGTCAGTGGATGAGGCAACAACGGAGGAAGGGAAGGAACGGCTCCGAGCGGATAAAGACGGAACGCTGAAATACTCGGCGGGCTGGAAGTACTTGCGAGCCTTGCGCAAGATGGGCAAATCGTGGCTGCAGCTACCAAGTCTGCCTGAAATTCAGTGCCAGGTCTTGATCTGTATGTTCTTGATGGGGAACGCGGTACCTCATCTCACCTGGCTTGCATGTGGCGCGGGATTGCGGGCATCGCAAGAAATCGGTATTCACGTCCGCGCGACCCTTCTCCATGCGGATCCGATCGAGCGAGCGCTCTACAATCGAGCTTTCTGGTGTTTGTACCATATCGACCGGATCAGTTGTGCGGCCATCGGTCGCTCAGTCACCCTGCACGACTCGGACTTTGACGCCGATTACCCGATCGCAGTCGACGACGAGTACTGGCAGACGGGCGACTCCGAGTTGGATTTCCGCCAACCCGAATCTGCCGGCGTTCCCAAGATTGCGGGATTCATTCATCTTTTGAAACTCGACTACGTTCTCGGCGCGGCGCTCCAAACCATCTATGCGATCAACAAGACGCCCGAGCAGAGAGGCGATACCGCGAGTCAGCGGGAGATCGTGGTCGAGTTGGATTCCGCCCTCAACAGCTGGGCCGACTCGGTTCCCGATGCGCTGCGCTGGGATCCGTCGCGCCAGAACCAAACGCTGTTTGGCCAATCCGCCATTCTATTTGCGCATTACCACTACTGCCAGATCCTGATCCACCGTCCTTTCATTCGAACGAACCGCCACCCGCTGCAAAACGTCAAGTTCCCCTCGTTGGCTATCTGCTCCAACGCCGCGCGATCCATCGCCAATATCCTTGATGCGGTCCTGCGCCGCGCTCGACAACTGGGTACACTCCCTGGACGCTCAATCGACGTCTGCTTCACCCTGCCGGCGATGACGGCCGCTGCAATTTTGCTCATTGGTGTCTATTCCGGCCAACAGCATGCGGCCGAGCGCGAAAAAACTCTGCAGGATGTCAGGAAGTGTATCTTTGCCACCCAGGAGGTGGAATTGTCGTGGCGACAAGCGGGCAAGATGACGGATCTGATGACGGCCCTTGTCTCGGACGAATATCTGAACTCCGACCATCGGCAACTTCAGACCGAGCTGCCTAATCATAGCTCAAGCGAGGATGTGCTCGCTACGGCGTACCATGCGCCCCAGGCATTGTCCCCCGTACCGAATCTCTACCCGGTCCCGATGATGGACAACCTCGACACGGCGCAGCAGCACCAACAGCAGCTCTTCAACCCAAACATCGTCAACCCCCTCGAGAGCTTCTTCACCAGTGCTTATGGCCAGGTTATGAATTATGACATCCCCACCGCGATGCCGACATCGAGTATAGACGATAGAGATCTTTGGACGCAGTTGTTCGGAAATCCGAAGTCAGTACTCAAACGTTCCGATGGACTCTCTCTGACCATCACGCAGTCCCAACATGGCTTGGCCTTTTGCGCAACGGCCCCCTTTTTAGCCCTCTGTCAGGATAAAGTAGACTCGTTGAACCCAAAGTGAGTGGTCCATCGTCTTGCTGGACAAGTTTCTGACCGTCATCCAGACCAAACTCCGCCCCGCCCTTTTGCGCCCCGGGCTTCGTTTTAGCCTACTGTCTGCATAGAATGTCCACAAAATATATTTGTTGAGTAGCCCCATGATTGAGCGAGCATTCATCCACAACTCCAAGCGTTCTGTACAACACCATACTCGTAGAGTCGGTTGGTGTAATAGCCGACCGGATCCTGGTCAACCGTGGCACTTCGGCAGACTCGATGACTGCTCGCTTTTGCCCCGAAAATGCCAATTTCTGCTGGACGCGCCCAATTAAATCTCGAAGCTATGCATCTTAGATCTACGAAATTTCACGGACTGCTTCATGGACGGGCGATTGAGGTGCACGCATCGAATATGGTCGACAAAATGGCTTGGACTACCCGGCGAAATCCAAATATCCGGAGTGGCGATCGTCCAGGTACGAGGAATGGATCTGTGAAGTCGCGATTTCATATTAAATCTCGCTCCCATGTAAGTAATCGAGTAGTCGCCCGTTCTCTCACGGTGGTAAGCTGTGCATGCAGGTAGTATAAAAACCCCATTTCCACGCCCATCCCTTCTCATTCTTACTACTACACTCATTCCACATCTCCATCAACTTGATCATGTCATACCACCCACTCTCTCGGCCTCCTACTCCACCTCTTCCTCCGTCCTCTTCCACCCTGCCAGCGTCCGCCCCAACGCCATCTCCTCCCACTCGACCTCCAACACCACCTCTCCCTCTGTCCCCTTCTTCTCGGTCAGCGACAGCCCCGACGCCGTCTCCTCCTGTCGTTCACGCACCCGAGACGACTGAGGAGAAGGCCTCGCAACTCAAGGCGCTTCTGCTGGCGAAGAAGTCGGAGAAGGTTGCCACCCAGATAAGTCTTCCTTCATCGTCTCTTGTCCTCTTTCTCCTCGTTCCCTGTCCTCTCACCACTTGTTTCCTGTCCTCTCACTCCTCGTTCCCTGTCTTCTCACCACTCGTTTCCTGTCCTCCCACTCCTCGTTCCCTGTCTTCTCACTCCTCGTTCCCTGTCCTCTCTCACTCCTCGTTCCCTGTCCTCTCACTTCTCGTTCTCTGTCCTCACCACTCATTTCCTGTCCTCTCACTACTTGTGTCCTGTCATGTCCTCCAGTCAGTATTCTTCGATCCCTTGCCGTGCGACTCTGTCGAAACGAGGGACCCATGTGGAAGCTTCTCTACTGGGTGAAACATGCTACACGGCCTACATGGTATGATGAGTACCCTTCCCATCCTCTGCCGTGTGCTTAGGGACGCTTCGGCGGGCATGTGTTTAGCGGGTGGGCTTTTCTTCGTCCGGTATCACCCATCCCGCGTTTTCCCTTGCCTTGATGCATGGAACGGTGGTGCAAACTGACTCTGCCATGCTCGCAGTGGCAGGGAAGGGGAGCCGTCGGACTACTGTTGCCGTCCTGGCAGCCAGTGGACGATCTCTGGGGTCGGACCAGAGTACCCTTCTCACGCCCGCGGTGACATCCTTCGCAAGAGGGATCATGTACTCGGCCGGCCGTAAGCGGTGGAGGGACCACCTTCCTGCGGTACGGTTTTCTACCCCTGTCTTGTGCTCAGTCCTCGCCTCAGGCATGGGGCGAAGATACAGGCAGGCCCTAGAGTGCTGCGCCTGCAGTGCTCGCGGGGGAAGGTTCTGCAGTTTTATCGTTCTATACCCAAAGATAATATCGACTTGTGCTTATCTTTTGATAATACAGCCCTTCGATCATTGTCGTCCCCGCCGTTCCCGCGCCACCTACCGCCCAAACGATTACGACTTTGTCTTCAGCCGTAATCGCTTCCTCCCTATCGGCTCTGGTTCAACCCAGGCCAATAATACCACTTCCGACTCGCGCTGGACCCAGCTCCCGGCCCCCAAATGCCCTCATTGCCTTGGTCTCAACTGGCTATCTCATGGATTCGGCGGACTCGTTCTACGTCCATATAGTTGGACCTCAAATAAATACCTCGAATATCCGGAATGCCGTCTATGACGAATGGTACGATGGAATGATCCTGCAGAAAAAGCCCTTTCAGAGGGATCAAACCGGCAGGATCCTCACTCCCAACCTCGCTTTATACGCTAAGCGAATGACAATCGTGCCACAAATCCGCATTCTAGACAAGTAAGTTACCCAACCCTCGCTCGGCTAACCCCTTCTAGGGCCGTTGGCCTCAATGCCATAGATAAACGCGTCATCGTCGCCTCTCGTGACGAGTTAGCGCAGGTTCGGGACCCTCCTCAAACGTGGGGGGAGATGAAGCGGCTAGTCTTAGCTATTATCAGAATTGCCAAAGTTCTGCGTGAGTCCAGCGAGTCCTCTCCGATGAGTTGTCTTCCCTAACATCATACGCTTAGGGGTGCCTGACCTGATCGAGAAGGGTGAAGATCACCTACGCCGCATCGACCGGGCGAAGGCGCTACCCACCCCCGCCACCGATAAAGCGATATTGTCGGAGTGGATAGAGGACCTTCCAGTTCCCGAACCACCGCAACAGGGACCGTCGGATGAGAGGCAGGATAAGAAATCAAAGGTGGCTTGAACGGTTCTATTCTTCGCTTCTTGTATAATTTTGGTTGTATGTGGTGGGACTGATGTCGCTTGTTAATGGGAAAGGCAGTCTTTTGTTTCTTTCGACATGCGCTCCTTTGAACGGGTGTTTGTACGTGTGTTTGGAGAGCTAGCTTGTGCTGTATTCTTGTCGTTGTATGCATGGGACTGTCAACTTTTCGTTATCACCCACACCCAAACCTTGGTCCACGCTGCCTTATCCGTCCATGGATGAATGTGGTCGTATCCCTATTGTCGTCTATGAGACTGTTTTGCCCACACACTCAAGGTATTTGTCGAAGGAGCCGAAAATCATCACGCCGTCCTTCTTTCCCGTTACAGGTCTGCCTTTGTCTCTCTTGTTTCCCAGCACCGTCAACGAAGTTCGACATAGCAATGTGAAGGTTGTGCATCATTCTACTAGCTGCCCAGGCTGTGCGAACATAGCGACCTCGTCTACGACGATGGAGAGTCAATCAAGTATGACATTCACATGATTTTAGAATGACTTGTAGACCGACAACTCCGACTTCTAGACGTAGGCAACCAAGTAGTTGGGATAGTGCGTGTATATCTGAGCAAACTCGAATACTCGTCCCACCGCCGGATATACACCTGCATCACCGACGAAGATCGCTGTGGAGACGATGTGTCCGTCGCACGAGGTGGACAGCGGTGCTGTTTGCCATTTGATCTACTGTATATCCTTGACGGCTTCTTTCTGAAGTCACCTTGTCCTCCTCCGGCTGGTTCGAAATCATCAAGCCCCTTATTCACTGCCCTGGCCTCCCATCTTCTCTCGAGTCAAGGCTAGAATCTCAAGTATCATGAGGACATCGGTCGCCCATGACTCGTGAACCTGCCCGTCGAAGAGGTCTGGCGGGAGTGGGGTCGGCGATCAGACGAAGGGCGTCCAATCGTCGGTTCGTTCTCGGTAAAGGCCACGCCCGATCTTGACTGGAAACTACTCGACCGCCGCCGCATCGAAGGACGGCGCGATCCCAGAGTCCCAGCAGGAGCTGTCGGCGTCCTGAAAGTATAATCCGCCCGCGTGCTAGACTTCAATATACTTCGTAGCGGAGATCCATCCCTTTTTCGCGATGTACTCTTGTGATTCGATGTGGTCACAGTCCGTGGGCTGACTGTCCTATTCGAACCGAATTTCGTGGGGGTATGACCTGTCTCGGAAGGAGCGGATGAGAAAATCGACTGCGCCATGCTTGCGGCGCTCGTGGATAAGCTCGCCATGGTACTCAATCGCCATGCAGCATCGCTGAACACCGACCGAAGTTTGGTGCCCAGCATTGAAGTAGCCCGGGAAGCGAGACCCGTTTGCGAAGCGGCCGATGTGCCCAATGGGCGTCCTGAAAACCCGCTCGTCGGAGGACGAGTGTGAGATTTATCGCTTCGGAATCTGGACATCCACGTCAGCCTACTGAATAACTCAATAGCGGGTCCGACTGACTCGTCTATGAGGCCTGTCTTCCTATTCAGAATTCCGGTGACAGAGGTACCGTCTTCGTAAATAGCGGTAAATCCTCCTGTTCCCCGATCGTACGCGCAAGAAAAGTCTAGGCCGCTGAACGACATTGGTGTCAAGGTGTGACCGCACGAATAGAGACTGGATCCTACCTAACTTCAATAGGTTTGCGGGAAAGTGATGGCTGGCGAGCGCTCCTCCATAGATGGTCCGAACAGCGGGAGTAGGCAGACTGAAAGCCCGCTCGTAAATTAGCGGAAAGCCAGCACGCCAGAGTACGCGAAGCTTACCCGGGCGTTCCTCGTCGTCGGCGGCTTCGAGATAAACGCGCGCGAACTTTGCAGCTGTGATCTCTCCTTCTGGAGAGTCGTGATAGCATAGTCGAGTTGTTCGTCGTACTCCTGCCGTCGTCGATCAAAGGCGCTCAAGTAAGACGAGCCTCCGCGCGTGCTACCGTATCTATCAAGCTGGGTCTGAGACCGCAATACGCTCTTGCGCAAGCTGTCCAGTCCCGCCCCATAGCTCATGAAAGAGCCATCGTCCCTGTATTGTGATCGCTAGAATGGTGATGAGCATCATCGGTCGTTATGGCGGCCGTCATTCTCACTTGATATGGATACGAATGCATGGCGGTGTAGGGGGAATATTTGGTTGATGATGGGTGGCAGAATAAGAGTGGATGCAAGAGAGGCCGTGCGGGTTATGTTGGGAGGGGAATGACGAAAGTTGGATGAAGCTGTGGTACATTTGTCGTCCTCTATGTGAGTACATTTAATCTCCAAACGCTTGGGGTATCGTCAAAGGAGCCAAAGTGTCTCACAATCCGCTCCTTTCCCATGACAGGTCTGCCTTTGTGTCTCCTGTTTCGAAAGCGTGAATGATTTTCGATGTAGCAACATCGAGGTTGTGTACCATCTGGATAGCTCCCCAGGCCGTGCATTCTCGGTCCGGTGTAGGCGACCGTAGTCCTATCACTACGAGACCGCCACATCCCCAGGTTCCTCTTCGCCACTCCCCTTGTCGTCACCAATCCGCCACAAGCCCACGTTCCCATCCTCGCCCGCAGAGATCATACCCCTCCTGCTCCACTTGACATCGAAGACCGCTCCCTCCATGTGCCCCTCCAAACTTTCTGACGGTCTGACCGTGGTCACTCCATTTCTTGATTCATGTTGGATGCTCGAGAATGCCGATATCGGAGAGTTGGGAGTTCTGGATCCCAACTTCATGCTTGACGTGGGTACTGGTCCGGTCTCGCTGCCCAAGGTCGACCCTTCCCTCTCCCATGTGTATATCAGACCATCTTCCGAGCCTGATACTATCACGGAGGACGAAGGAGACGCGAACGATGATCGGATGATGTTTTTGGACGTATTCTGGTGGCCCGTGTACCGGTAGATGTTCTTCATCTGCCGAGATGCATCAGTAAGAATCTCGGGTCCAGGGGTCTCAAGAGAACTCACCATGCGCAGATCCCACAAGCGATTGGAGTTGTCCTTGCATCCCGCCAAAAGGTATTTCCCTTCGTGATCGAAGCACACGGACGTGATTTCGCCGAGACACGGCGGCAGCGACTGGAAACACACGCCGCCGACGGCATCCCAAAGGCGGATCTGCTTGTCCTTGGACCTAAGGAAGAGTTTTAGCTGTACGTCGGTGGTGATAAGCGAGATAGAGATGCAATCACCCAGAAGCAATGGTATTCCCGGTTGGATCGTACGCCACTGCTAGTGTGGACAAATTGTGACCCGAAAAGGTGCGGATCTGTTTGCCCGCTTCGACATCCCAGCACCGGAGGATCTTGTCATAACCTGCCGAGACAACTTGGTCCTGGTTACCGAGTCAATATAGCTTTCCTTCCGCGAGCCAAAAAGACCCACCTCTCTGCCCGGTCTCCATTTGACGCTGTACAGATCCCCGCCATCGCCCTTTAAATTCTGTCTGCAAGCTCCGTCTCGGGTCGACCAAATCCTAACGTCCCCGTCCCCTGAGGCGGACGCGACCAGCCTTCCAGAGAAAGAAGATGAGCAGTCCCATACTCTGGACGAATGACCAGAGAGAATGCGTTCGGTCGTACCGTCCGCTGTCGAGAAGATTCGCAGGGTCGAATCGGACGAGCCAGAGACGGCCAGTTCCGAGTCGCCCAGAAAGTCGACGCATTTTACGTTCGTAGGATGTTGCTTGACCAATAGGTAAAGCTGATTCGGCATCGAGAACGGCTGATAGTCTTGCAGCAACCTGGACGTTCCGTTATTTTATGATCGGGACCTGCGGAAGAAGAACAGACTCGCGACGGCAGGGAAGGGGGTAACGAGCCAACAAAACCTGAATGTTCAATCTGCCATGCGGCCGCTTGCTTCAGCAGCTGCACCAATCTATCCGGGGGTACATAGTGCTTTTCTTTCACTGCGGTATCCATTCTCGTTAGAATCAACCTCCTTCCATTGTCCTCGAAAAGGGGGATTTCTGCAACAGACTCACCTTCCAAGCCCTTGCGCTCGCTTTCCGTCAGCTCCTTCCACATTTCCACCAAGCGCACTCGTTCTGGCCCGACACCTGCCCAATCCCTAAAGCTCGGCGCATCATGCACCGTCGAGGCAGAGGTGAGGTAGGCGAGGTTGTAAAAATCGTAAGGGACAGGCTGATAGTGTTCGAGCGGTTTCAGGCGCTTTTGTAGGAGGTTGAATGCCTTTTGCGATTCACCTGTGGGGACCGTCAGGCTCAGCCTCGGAAAACCGACAAGATAGCTAGACCGACTGACGATTCTCGACGAATTCCAGGAACTGCTGCCGCCAGCACATGTACATGAAGGCCTTTTGCGACTGGTTCTTGAGCAGTCCAGGGGTCGACAACAGACTCTCCAAGGCGAGGTAATCGCCATCTGGACTACCTGTCAACAAGAGGTCCTCCAGGCTAGAATGCTGCTTCACTCACCTTGAATGGCCCTTTCGACCGCCTCCATATCATGCTGTCTAGAGACATCTGCAGCGACGGATCCCGAAACCTCTTGGTCGAGGAGGCGCGAGACCGAGGTGTAGGCCTTGGACTCGAGGTACTGGGATATAAGAAGCGTGATCTCCTGGCGGGATGATTAGCAGTCCACCCTAGCCAGACAGAGGTACGACTCGCTTGATCGATACCTTCGTCAAAGCGAACATCTTTTAGCGATACGGCGCGCTTCTCTCGCTGCCGCGGCGAGAGGTCCGAGAGATCCGTCGTCCTGGTGAAGCAGGCCGATATGTCAACACGTGCGAGCGAAGTGTGAGAGAAACTACATACTCTTTCCTGCTGATTGCAAGGCCATGCGAAGATGGTCCAGCAGCGTGGTTCTCGAGCCCGAGACTGGCCATGAGGTTGTCCATCTGCTTCAAGTGGAACAGCATCGATATCGTTTCCGATATATCATTGTCGAAATGTAGGAGGACTCAGGGTAAACAAATCCACCTTCCCAATCGTTGGTGGCAGATGGCAGATGGGAAATGGGCGGATGGCATTCAACTTCCAAGATTGTTGGCGAATCCTCTCCACAACCTCGATACACTACAGATACCTCCCCTATACACGTCCCATACTCCCGTACTACTCCGCCCGACTCCTATACCCTCTTCAGATCCGCCACCAGACTCTCAAAGACCTCAAACATGACGTTGCTGCTCGTCACCAAATTATGTCCTTCCCCCTTGAGGACCCGCAACTCGGCGTCCATACACCTCTCCATCCACCGCATGCTCCTTTCCGAAATCTTGTCGTCGTTGGTCCCGTACCAAATCTTGCACTGATGCTCGACGTCGGTGTATTCGAATCCCCACGGTTTCGAATCCTTTTCCAGGATCGTCAAGAGGTCCGCTGTGCCGCCGACAAGGGACTCTGCATGGGAGGCCTGCATCAGGGCGAGGGAGAACGAAGGTGCGTCCGGAACATATGATTTCCTTGAGGGGGTCGGGGACGTGAGATCCAGATTAGTGCCGAAGGTGTCGAAGCCCTCGCCGAGCCCGAAATCCAGCGTCGGGTGGCACGATCCTGGCGGGGTCTGCGCCTGAAGACTTGAACGAGACGGGAGCGATTTGTCTGAATGCGAGCGAAGCACGCTGGTCGACGGACGGTGCTTTGGTCTTGGTGAATTGCCCATCGCCGAGACGGCCGGTTCGGGGGATTGGAAGATCCGACTGGCTTTGCGACGCAGTCCATTTGCGTGGTAGGTCTCGGACGCGATCCGACCGTCAAAGTCTGCCAGATCGTCATAGGCCGAGTGGGCTACGGAATCGAGCGAGTCCCTCGACTGGATGCCTATGCCCAAGCCCAGCCCTAAACCCAATCCAAGCGAGTCCCTCGATACGGGCGCCTTGGAAACGTGCTCGATCGGCCGGTATGTCGTAGGCGGAGGCTTACCCAGCATGTATGACTGAAGTTTCCACTCTGCCGCCTGGGCGGTCTTGATCACTCCGTTCGGAACCCACTTTAGCCATTTGTATCCTGGCGCCGCCATCCCGTTAGTCTCACTTTTCTGCCTACATCCAGAAACAGCTCTTGAACCCACCTCCATCGATCTCTGCGCTAACCCAAGGAGAGAGGAGATGGATTTTCCCCCTCACCCTGTTTCCCATCCGCAACGCCGTTGCAAGCGCATAGGGCGCTCCTGCGCTATGCGCAAGGATCTGAAATGTATCGATTCCCAATTCTTCCAGACACTTTTCGACCACCACCGCCCAGTCCAGCAAACCCCTCTTGCCCTGCGAGATGTTGTCCGTTTTGCCCAATCCCCAGCGGTCGATACAGATCAATCGCAGCCCGAAAGCCGTGGCTAATTCGTCAAACAGCGCAACGAGATACCGCACACAACCGAGGCCAAGAAAGACCACCACCGGTCTTCCCGTCGGCTTCCCCACGTCCGCCAGAGATACCTGCAGGGGTCGTTCGGGAAACGCTCGAGGAAAGGTGAGGATTCGCGTCAATCTCGGCGAACGGAGATAGATCGCCATGGCTTCGGTCTCGTTCATCTTCATCTGCGAGGGCGTGGATTGGCGAGAGGTGGTCGAGGCGGTTCGGGATAGGGTAGGAAAGTTTCGGTTGGACGAGAGTCGGACGGACAGCCGTTTGGCAGAGGGCGCCTTCGGAGATACATTGCCATCCAGACGGTCTAGGAAAGCCTGCCCCACAAACAAGTTCTGCAGAAAGCTTTCGGTGGAGCCTGAAGTGTCAGTCAGACTGCCCAGAATAGCTGTATCAAACTTGGATGACGTCCTGGGAGAAATTGCGAGGTGGCTTGGCGGGGCGACACTGGAGGTGCGGACAGGTATCGATGGTGGCGATCTCTCGCTCGTACTGCGAAGTTTTAGATGTACAGGGCGTCGGGGATGCCTCTGACCGCCCGACAAGGATTGTGCATGTTTTGGCTCTTCTTTGTATTTCTCACGTCCGACCCCAGACTCTGGCGTGCTCCAACTGGGCGACTGACCCCAGTCTCCTTGCTTTGATATCGAAGTCCCACTTTCTCCAAATTCCTCGATGTTGGCAGCCGTCCTTCGCGGCGGCAGTACAGAAGTCCGCCGGATCTCGACTTTAGCCTTCTCAGTCGCGACCGCCTGCGCTTTCTCCGCCTTGCCGGCGTGCTTCCGAACGATTTCGTCGATCGACAGGATGGGCGTTCTGGTCGGTGCAGGGGCACACGTAGGTATAGGGTGAGATCCAAGCAGAAGGGGTGAATGTGAAGGAGTCGTGGTTGGATTCGCGACTTGGTCGAGATGGCATTGGGATTTGCGTTTCTTGGGCGACGGATGTCCATTCGTAGCGTTATTCTTTGGAGCGGCAAGCTGGCCAGGTTGGCCAGCCGACTCCTCCTGCGACGAGGAGCCGGCGGCACGAACCGGGCGAGATGAATTTTGATCAGCGAGGACAAACTCGGCGGACCGCTGTGTCGGGGACCGGTAGGAAGAAGATTTTGGCTTCAGGTCAAGGGTTGGGTTCATTTCTTGGATCAGTGAATCCATTGTGATGGACGAAATTGAGCCTGCCCGAATGTCGCATGAGTTTTTCCCAACCTCAACGAGCGAGCTCGACTACAACTCACCCAGGGCATCCGATATCGCCTCGTCCTCGAGCCAGCTGCTCTTCCTGTCCTGGTCCCGCTGCTCGTTCGCCCGCCTTACATCCTCCGCCCAGGTCCTTGTCCGTTCGATGCTCACTTGCCGACGGAGGCGAGTACGGCCATCTATTGACGCCACCTCTTCATTGGGGGGACCGCTGTCGGGCAGAGGCGATGGGGGGGCCAGCAGTGGGCCATGTTGCGAGCTCGGTGTTTTGGGTGGAGTGAGCTGTGCAGGCGCCGCGCGCGTGTTGCGATATCCATAGACCTCGAAATACGAGTGGGGTCGAGTTGTGGTCATGCCGGGGTGCAGGTCGAGGTACCAAGGTATTGGAAAAGCCGCTTTGCGGAAATCGATACAAGCATGGGAGCCTACTTGGTGTACTCGCACGTCCCCCGACTCGCTAGGCGGGTCGCCTTCCCGGTCGATATGCGAATTGGCTCCGTTTCCAGCGTGGATTGATTGGGTGGCCAGCAGGATGTGAGGAGCTGTCAGTGTGATCCCACACTTTGGGGGCGTCGGTATGGAGAGGTATAAGGATGTCCACCGTTGTCAGGGAAGGTGCCCACCGCGGACGCTTGGACCATCGCCCATGGGCCATGAGTTTACAGTGTGAAGGTCTCGGACTTGGAGCACGAAATTGAACATCGCTAGAGCATTGGGACCGTCAGCTATGCAGTGGCTGGGGAGCATCGTCCCATTATGTCGCTGCCGAGGACAGCCTCATGGTCGCCGTCCATGACAGCAAGCAGATCCATCGTTCGTTTCCGTCGGAACCGCCCTTCCTTGTTCGGACATTGCCGATCTGCTCTCCGATCTCCCGAAATGTTATCGAGGTGCTCTGTAATCATACCTCGAGCCTATGGTCTTTCGCACACATCGACTGTATCTTCAATGTCCGCGCCCCATACCGACACCAACGCTGCCAGTGTGCCGCCGGAGAAGCAGATCCGGAAAGTCGACTTCCACCTTATTCCCATCCCCAAAAACAGACGTTATAATGGTACCATGAAACCCGAAGAACAGTTTGTCTTTAGCTGGCGGCTGAATCTCGTCTTTGCGACCGCTGCGGTGAGTGTGCATGAAGTAGTAGGCATGAGGGCAGATGCAGTACTTACTCTTCGCAGACCGTCTCGGTCATGAATCTGTATTACATACAGGTTAGTGACCGCTCTGTCCCCCCTGCGAAGCTGACGGAATGATTTCCGCAAAGCCCATGACGGTAGAGTATGTCCTAACTCATTGACTGCGTAGTATCACGACTGATTCCGTCCAGGATCGCCCGGTATTTTAACGTCACGGACGATGCCACCTCGCACATTCCGACGCTCGCCCAGGCCGGCTATGGCTGTGGTATCTTTTTCGTCTCGCCCCTTGGCGACCTGATACGCCGGCGCGAGCTCGTGCTCCTGTTGATGACGATCACTACCGCACTCAGTATCGGCTTGGCGCTCGCAAAGGATATACCCATGCTCGAAGGGATCAGTTTCCTCGTCGGCTTTTTCACGGTATGTTAATCTGCCTCGAATCCCAGTCCTTTTCACCTGTTTACCATCTGGCATCCGCTTCATTACTCTCTTTCATCACCTCTCTCCCTCCCCCTCAATGTCGCCCCGCTCACCCCCGGCCTCGCAGGTCACCCCGCAGATCTGCATTCCCTGGACAGCGGATCTTGCGCCGGCCAACATCCGCGCGAAAGCCATGTCCATCACGCTCTCCGGTCTGATATTCGGTCTCGTCTTTGGCCGAGTCCTCGCGGGAATCATCAGCAACTTCGCTAGCTGGCGGGATGCTTACTGGCTCGCGGTGGGTCTCCAGGGCGGTATGTCGGTCTCTGTCGAGCTCGTTGATGTGAAGATACTGATGCGAGGCAAGATCAGCTATGACAGGAATTCTATGGCTGGTACTCCCCGATACACCTGATAAAGATATTGGTCTGTCGTACTTCCAGGTGGTACGTCTGCCGGGATGAACGAGGGAATGCGACTGATCCTCCGGGATAGCTTGTGTCCATGGTCAAGTTCTTCTACAAGTATCCGACGCTGGTGCAAGCGGGCGCGACGTCGTTCTTCACGAGTGGTTAGTCTGCATCAGAAGCGCCTCGTTTCAGCTCGCGTGCTGACATTGTCCTGCTTCAGCCGTGTTCGCCGGGTTGTCAGTGGCTTTAGCCTCATGATCATCCACCCGCAGTCGCTGACCCTTCTAAAGCTGGACTACCCTGACCTATCTACTCTCGAACCCGCCCTACCAGTACGTATGCACCTTGCCCTCCTCTCTCATCTAACTTTCCCTTCCTTCGCTGTCTCACCCAATTGTTCGCTACTGAATGCTGACGTCCGCGCAGCTACGATTCCCTCGATATCGGTCTCTTCGGTCTCCTCGGCATCATCGGTGCCCTCCTCGCCCCACAATGGGGCCGTCTCGTCGACCGCATCGCTCCGTGGTTCGGCCAGATCATCGGCGTCTTCATCTGCCTCGTTGCCATGCTCGTCGCGCTCGGCGGCGCGAGCATCAACATTGGCGCCGTGTGCGTCGCGATCGTCCTCTACGACTGCGGCCAGCAGCTGTCCCAGATCTCGGGGAGCTACCGGATCGCGGGACTCGATCCGAAGGCCCGCGCGAGGCTGAATGGCTGCTCGCTGCTGTGTGTCTTTGTCGGCCAGGCGAGTCGGATAAGGCCGATCAAAAGGGGGTCCAGGCTGATGAGAAGAACGGTAGACGTCGGGAACGGCAATAATTACGAAGATCTATAATACGTATGGGTGGCGGCCAACAGGCGGATGCTGCGTCGCCTTCATCGGTGCGGCGATGCTGGTCCTGCTAGCGAGGCAAGTTGCTGGCTCAAGCGACGACGAAGGGAAAGAGCTGATGGTCACTGCCATCAAGGGGTCCACATGAAGTTGGCTGGATAGGATGGAGCGGAGGCTCCAATGTACTTCGCGAGAAGATGACGGATCTCAGTCCGGAGGCCTTGACAGAGGGAATGAGAAAGAAGAAGGCAGACGTGGAGGTCAAAGGTGGTGAGAAGGACGCAGAGGTGCGGGCGCCGACTGCAGGCTAGATCTCGTGCTGGACTAATTAGTAGCGATCGCGCCGTATAAACTGTAGACTGAAATAGAGGGAGGATCTACAACAGCCGATATATCTTGTAATGTATGAGTACTATAATGTTTGCTTCCCTGAGCGCTTCTATCAACAGACCACACACCCATCCCCGTCCTTCTTCCCGGCCTTCCGCTCGCCTTCCTTGACGGCCAGCAGTTCGGCGTACTTAACCTACGTGTGATGTCGTTAGAACAAGTGCTCCAACTCCCTTGAGAAAGTTGTAGAGACGCCCACCGTATCCCGCACGCCGCGAAACAGAATTATCTCACCTCTTCAGCTTTACTCAGCAGTCCCTTTTGCTGGCGGTGCTTGAGCGCCTGCAATGATGAGTTGAGTTCCGATTGCGAGCGCCTATGAGGCTGTCAGAGGTGCGCCCTGACACAGCATAAGGAGGGGCCCACTTTTCAACCTTGGTTTTGACAAATGGGACCTTTACATCCTGGCCTGCACGCTTCATCGCTGCTGCAGCGGCAGCGGCGCGGGCTTCGAGCTGATGCGTTGATATTGGGATGGGGTTGCGGGGTGGGTTGGAAGGCTGGATCGAGGGTTTTGACGGTTGGACGAAGGCCTTTACAGGCTGTGAGGGTGGGTTTGGTCGAGATGTAGAGGCTATCAGGCGAGAGAGGGACGATGTAGGAGGTTGCGGGGTATGGGCTCTCGACGACGAAGAGGATGAAGACGGAGTGGCCAAACATGCGTGTTCCGAGGCGTGGCGATGAGTCGCACAAAAGAGATGCTGGCATTCCTGTAAGCCAGTGTCAGTTGAAGCCCACAGAAGTACCTGGAGATGAGCCACTGACCAGACACCGCATCCCGACAATCAGACTCTTTGCGCAGCCGCGTTTCCAACACACTTCGCCCCTCTCTTTCCGCCGCTTGACCTCGGCTTTACGACGCTCCTCGCCGCCTTCTTCGCCGACGCAATTCCCACTTGAGAGATGGTGCTCCACGGCCATGTTGGGATCGGACGAGATCGTCGGAACGACCTGGTTGCATATTGGACACGTAGGGGCGATCCGGTCCGTCATGGACGCCGGGAGCGGGGCCTTGCAGGTATGGGCGGAGGGGAGGAAGTGTGGCTGGCAGAAGGAGAGGTGGCATGCTGGGCACTGCGACTGGATTATGGACTGAGGGAGGCAGAGGTAGGGGCGGACTCACGGAGAAGGGGAGAAAGTCGTTCAGGTGACAGGCCGGGTGATTGCATTCTTTGCCGAGAAAGAGCAGCTCGTCTCTGTTGGACATTGTGAATGCAAACCGTGTTGATCGACCGCTGCTGGAGAACGACCTCTTATACCTCCCGAGTGGAACATTCGAGTCTACTAAATGATGACCAAGCGTTGCGTGTCGACCGACCGAGCAAGCGATTCGCCACCCAACAACAACGACGGAAGCAAATGGGATTAAAGCGGCGAAGACCGCGGGCGGGGTAGACGTGGGCTGGCCAATGTTTTGGAGTCCTGCTTATAGCCATGGCATCCACTGGGCCCGACCGTCGACTCCGCCCCTCGACCTCCATCTCTCATGGCGTTGGTCTTTCATAGGTCATCACCATGAAATCCTTCCTCCGTCCCTTCCCATTCCCCCTCTCGAGAAAACAATGGTTCTACCTTGTGGTCTTGCAGTGTCTCGGTGCGGGCGTGAGTCTCGGTGGCGCGAAAATCAAAGATATCGACTGACCAGGAAAACGTAGCTCGTTACTGGATCCATCAACTTCGGCGTTGCATATGCATGTGAGTCTGGACGATCGGGCAGTACACTTTGGTTTTCGGCTGAGTTGGATGAACAGTATATCATAGCCAGACGAAAATCACCGTACGTCGCTCAACGTCTCCTCGATGAGGGTGAACATGACTGATTTCGATGGTTTTTGTAGATGTGGATCCTGGCTCAGAATACCGTCGCAGGAGAATTAGGCGTCTCGTAGGTTCCGAGCTCAAGCACCCTCTTGATGACTTATCCTGTCGCAGCCCGATTATCAACGGAATCGCCACGATAATCATCACCTCGACCCTGGTGCATACCGACCTGCACCACAACATGATCCAGCCGCTATCGTTTGTATACCCGCACGTCGACCACCTCCCCGATCCTCGACTGTTTTTCAAGCGCCGCGTGGAGCCGGGTAAAAAAGGCTTTCGGTACTACTTCGCCATGTTGATGCGGTTCATCTTCGAAGGGACCGAGCGGAACATGCTGCTCAAGCGACTACCGTTCAAGGAGTGGGTGATCAATCTCCTCTGGACCGGCGTCCAGGGCGCAGGTGTCGGCGTGATTGTCGGTTTTCCCCTCTGGTGTATTACCATGATCATCATCGCGCCGATATTCAAGACCAACCAGATCGAAGCAAAATGGGCACCGGAATACATCAACGGAATCTATGGGTTCTTCCTGGGCGTTCTCGGCAATCCTATCTTTGCCCTCATGGCGCTCGGCAGTCAGGCAGAACACCACCTGATCGTCGTGACCGATGCCCGTGTCGACATCGCGCTCGAAGAGGGGGTCCACGTGACGACCCCGCCTACGCCGGCAGTCGACTTGAACGAATCCCATCTATCGACGTTATCGGCGCTGAATACGCCCAAAAGGCCACGACCGCGCGGCGCGTCTACGTCGTCGTTCTCGCTGGGCGGCACGGGAGGAAGAGCCCAGCGGACGAGGAGGTACTCGTCGGCCGTCAGACCACCGGTACCGGATGTAGGGACGTTTGGTCATCTGGTGGCGCCGGAACGAAAGTCGATGGAACGACGGGTCAGCGCACCGCCAGCTGTATGGGACGTATTTGGGGAAAAGAAGGAGGTCGGGGAGAAGAGAGGTGTTGAAGAGAGCTGACAGGGCTGTCCTCCAGGGGCAGCCCGCCAGCCTGACCTGCCCAGCATAGTCTGACCAAGCACCGTAGACTAGAGTAGAGTATTATAATTGATTCGATTCCCACAGAGATAACAGGGCACCATGACCAGACCCGAAAAGCAAAAGCGGAAGCAAATCACGGACCGTGCTTTTGATTTCCCGCATCTCCTGCTCCCTCTTCTCATTCAGAACGCTATATCGACCCGGCAGCTCATCGTCCCTTGCCCTACAAACCAGGCTTCCCGCTCCTCTCGCTCAAGGAATGCCAGCACCGACGCCCTTCTCATTCTCCCCCGTCGGCCAGCCTTACACCTCCATCACCAAACGCCCCTCCTTCTCGTCCCCCTTTGCGCCGAAAACCTCGACGCGGCTCTCCCAGTCTGTTTCTGCCGACATGTTTAGCTCGGACTCGTCATCATCCCCTGAGGACGAGATGTTTCGACGGGAGGAGGACGTTGACGTGCTGCACCTCGAGCCGTATGCGTTCAAAAAGAGCGAGCGAAGGAAATGGAAGAGCTCTGGTCGAACGATAGCGTTCGCGGTCAGTCCTGTCGGCGGCGAGGTGGCGAGCTATGTGACGCAGCTAGTGGGTCGTTAAGAAGCTCTGAAAGTACTGGTTGGCTGATGTTGGTGATTTCGTACTTGTAGGATACCGCGAAGGAAGTAGAGAAAGCTTCCCAGACGATATCGGATCGCACCGTCTACTTTTCCTCGCCCAACGTTCTCTCCGACCCGCTCATCGATCTCTTCACCGAGACATACACCCTCTTCACCTCGCTCCAACGCATCGTGGCCTCCTCCGTCTCGCTCGACAACGTCCTCCAGCCGCCAAACTCGGAGTTGATCTCGCACATGCGTCGCATGACGAGGATGTATGGCGAGGAGATTGCAAGGGTCAAGGATGGGCAGGGGCATGAAGGCGGGAAATTTGAGGCGATTGGGAATGTGTGGAAGTTGATGGAGATTCTGTATCTGCCGGTTGATGGAAGGGGAGAGGGACTGGTCGGCGAGGAGCTGTTGGACTGGGTGAATGATGTCGATAGGGGTGAGTGGTCTGCGGCGAAGAAGTAGGAAAGTGTTGTGGCTGAGAATGCGGAAGCGCCGAACAACGAGCAGGGCAACGAAATCATGCAGTCGAAGGATTGTTGGGAGCATCCCTCTTTCTGGCCGTATATCAATCGGTACGAATTCAAACTTATCTCCAAGCTTCTGTCTCATCGTCACTCCAGATGTCTTCTCCGAGGGTTCCTCCTCCCTGCCTCCTCCTTCCTTCGAACGCTGGCTTCGCATTCCAACGCGCAAATCTCGAAACTCTCACTCCTTCTCTCTACCCATCTCTCCCTCTTCCCCCGCTCCACCAACACGACGGCTTACCCACTCGATCACCAGTTTCTCTCAGCACATAAAGTGTGGCTAGCGCGCTTCAGGGCAGAGCTCTCCACTTTCACAGCAGGACGTCCGAGGGGAAGGTGGCTCGGCGAGTCGAGCGACCTGTACGGCTGGGAAGAGGATTTCCGAGGCGTGATTGATCTTATGCAGGGCGTTGAGGAAAGGGTATTGGATGAGGCGGCAGATTGGCGCGAAGCCCTTGGCGCGTGGGGGGTGTTGGTCGAGGTTGGACTCAGGAGGGATGACCTGCCGTAGGAGCAACTTGTTCAGGGACAAGCGGAGGTACTGATGCCTTTGCGACAGCGAGATCTTGGCAAGGATAACGGACAGAATTCCAGTGGACACGACGATACTGGAAGACTCGATTCAGAGTAGTCTGTGCTCTGGGGATATCGTCAAGGTAAGTGACAGATCTCTGTTCGAGAGTCGCTCTGACCTGTAAATTAAAAAATAGGCACTGATGGGATGCCATGACCTGGATATATGGCTCGCTGCTCATTTGGGTGACATCTTTGACAAGTTGGTCTTAATACCGGATGACGAGGAAAGGTTAGTTGGGAGGGTTTTCGGTACCAAGACGGCTGACCGGAACCCATAGATTCGAAACGTCACTGCGCGACTACTTTCTGCTCGAATATACCGATCTGCTTCAGACCAACCCGAAATCATCGGCGCTCTGGCGTATCATCTGCGACTACCTCTCTGCTGCTGGAGAGGAAGGTCGAAACCAACTCAAATCGTACATCTTGCACGTTGGGCTCGGCTCCACCGATGACGAAGGAGGCGAAGAGGCGCAGTACAAACACTTCATGCAGATCAAGGACGCCTGCGTGGAGCTAAAGCTTGAGGAGGAGTGGAAGACCATCAGTCAGGTCATGGCGGACAAGCTGGTTCGCCGGGGCAATCTCGGGATGGCGGCGACCATGTCGCTGCAGGCAGAAGACGGGTATGCGCTGTCGCGGATCGCCGAGCGAATCTTGGACTCATACATCACCCAAGGTGTGTTTCGCTTTTCTTATTTCGTTCGTAATAGACGAAGAGCTGACCTGTCACGATGGCGTAGGCGAAGAACCCTTTCTCAACCTGGTGGACACCTTACCGCCGACACTGCTGAACGAGGCGCCGATGGCGTTGAATGAGCTCGAGGAAGACTACAACCAACTTCCTTCGCCCACATCGATGTTCGCGACGAGGCTGGCCTTCCTATCCGAGTTCCGAGACTATCTCCTGTACATGAACCAAAACGCGCGCGATCGCGCGGCCGAACGACTCGTTAGTCTTCTGACGACGGGTATCGCTCCCGTCGGGTTCTGGGCCGTGCTACTGGTGGAGAGTATAGTGCTCTTGGAAGGTCAGCTGGCTGAGGATTTCGTCGAATATCAGCCGAACTAACGGGGACCATCCAGATTCCGAGATTTACTTTTCCGCAAACGATACCTTTGAGCTCCTTCGTGTCCTGGAGGAGGTCATGTCGAACGCGACCTTTGCGCCTGAATACCTCGCACAGGTGAATACCTACCTCCAGAGGGTGAACGAGAAGCAGGCGGCGAAAGAGGACTCGGGGAGGAAATTGGAGCAGGTCAGGCTGGCGTTGGCGAGGAATCTGGCCAGGGCGCTTGTGGTGGGGCAGGAGGAGGGATGAGGGTGAGGACGGGTCATGCATTAGTCCATCGTACACATTGTCTCGAAAATGTTGGTTGTCTTTTTTGCGACGACTGGAAAGGAGGCTGGCCGAGTCAGAGATTGTGATTTGTTTTTGATGTCGAGAACGCCACAGAGGATGTCGTTGAGGATGGCCGCATAAGAGTACGTAACGTTAACCGGTCACGATCCACTCTGTGCATCCCACTGTTGTCGCCCTGTCCTATCCGCCCAGTCTATCCCTCTGGTCTAGTGCATATCACCCACACCTCGAGAAGAGGGGTAGCAGCATCCATCACAGGCTGCTCCCTCCCCATCCGTCACCATGGCTCGGTGAGTCGGCCGCCTTGCCACTCGTCTTTCTATTCCTCTTCCGGTACTCACCTCGGTTCCGCTCCGCAACTAGAGAACCACCCGCGCTGCTTTCCTCCTCCGAGCTAAGAGATATCGACCTGCAGCCCACGGCCGTCCGCAATGCAAAGATCACCATCATCCATCCGCAGTTGCGGGATCTGATACTGCCGCTCGAGCGAGCGCGGGTGCTCTATCCCCGGGGATCTACCATCGAGGAGTCGAGATGGGTGCCGAATTCAGACGAGGCGGATGTCCTCGATGCCCCGCTCAAGACTGGTGTACGTGGCAAGCCATAGGGCTCAATAGAGGGACGAGAATAAGTGTTGACTCTACCCGAATAGACGACGGCGGCGAGACCGTTTCTGAAACTCGGCTTTACACCAAACTGTCTTACCGCGAGGTAAGCAGTTTCCTCAAGGCAGCCCACAGCGCAACTTGGAAGAGCTGATGGGCGGGATCCGCGCACAGCCGGTCGATCATCGCTTGTGGTGGCCAGCACGGCGAGCTGCATCTGACGACGCTGTCGGGGATCACCGGATCCGCCATCAAACCGTTCACGCTGTCCATGACGCTGTCGTCCCGGTCGATCAACAACTCGATGGTGGTGCTGCCTTGCTGGCCGGGTGAATGGTCTAGGCGAGAAGAGGAAAAGAAACTGGGTTTCCTCGGGAGAGGGAATAGGTTTTGGGAGGAGGGCGAGGGAAGAGCCGAGCACGGGGTATGGAGGAAGGAGCACGGAGGCGAGGAGGACGAGGGCGACACTATGGAGGGCGCATATGATGACGACGAAGATGAGGGGGAGGGGATCGACGAGGGGGATGAGGACGGAGACGACTTTCGAGTCGGATCACCGCTCTCGGCCTCGTCAGTCGCCACGTACCCCAACACCGTCCCATTCCGTCATCCTCCTCGCATTCCCAACCTGCCCAATAGCCCACTCATCCCGACAAGGAGGACGGCTTCTTTCGGCGCCCAAGAACGACCGGTTTCCGACGACCGAGGTCGCGATCGCACGGCACGGCAGTCCTTCTCTACTTCCTCCCACTCTCGCCCACCCCAGCCGACCTACGTCACATCCCGACCTCGTGTGACGCCGCCACTCCCATCCTCGTCTTCGGTCACCAGCTCGAGACGGTCACGCACGAGAAAATCTCAAGAACCCAGATTACTGATCTCCAATAACGATCAGACGGTCAAGATGTTTTCGCTGAAATCGACAGGAAGGAAATATCGATCCGGCGAAGAGGTGCCGCGGGAACAGTTGCCTCCCCCGCCGACGCGATTCGGCGGGTCCGGATGGGACTCGATTGGGCTGAATGAGGGTCTGCGAAGTGGCGAAGATCAGGTCCGGAGGGAGAGAGGCGGCAGCGAGGGGCTCAAGGAGAAGGAGAGGGAGGAAAGGAGACTCGCCAAGATTGGCGGGACAAAATTTAAGCTCGCCGTGAACCACTGTGGGTCCGCTTGCTCTGTGAAGGCGAGGACGATGGGCTCATCTTGCCTTCCCAGCTTCACTCTCGCCTGATCTGAAGACAATGGTTACTGTCGGCGATTCGACAGACGTGTTCCTGTTTGAAGTCGTCGAAGGCGGGAAGGAGTTCAGAAAGATTGGTGTCTACACCGGTACGCTCTCTTTTGTTCTTGATATCCAGCAACTTAGACTGTCATTTCCAGGCGCCACTGATTCGGGCTTCTCGACGTCGTGGAGCAAAGACGGACGCAAGTTCGCCGCCGCATCGCAGGGTATGCAGAGCCGCTGTCCCTTCCCGTCGAGTCCGCTGAACTTCCTTTGCTCCAGACGGCCAAGTTACGGTCTGGGACCATCGGTAAGTCCAGTCGGTAACGGGAACCAATCGCCAGCACTAAGTGCCGCATAGCTCCTCCCGACCATTGGCCATTTTTCACACGTCGCCGACAGCGCAGCCCACACCGTCATTCACCTCCGACATCTCCTCTTCCCGTCATCTGCATCTCTCGCCTCGGTCGTCGCTCTCTGACGGATGGGAAATGCCAGATATGGAAGGTTACCCGATCCTCGTCGATCCCGTCACAGGCGCAGCGAGGCTGGGTTCGTCAACCTCAGGTCGCGAGGCCGCCCGCGTTGTGAAGTTTTCGCCGGAGGGCAGCAGCCGGGACCTCATGGTGTTTTCAGAAGTGTGTCCCACATTCGGCAGACCCGCAACGATTGGATGCTGACAGGTTCCCCTCTTAGGAGAGCACCAATATCCATGTCGTGGACGCCAAGACGTTCAATACGCACGTTGTCCTTCCCGTTCCTCATAGCGTGACGTCTACGTCGGAACGCGCACAGCGCGTCGGCATCGAAGGCGGGACGTGGGGGATCGCAGGTGTCGCGTTTGATCCCACGGGCGATTGGCTGTACTCCGGTACGGAGCGAACGATTGTCGAGTGGGACATGCGAAAGTACGGTGGCGGAGAAGGCGGGACGTGGGCATTAGCATAGTATCTGGTCGTGAAGGTCATAGTAACAGTAGTAACAAGTAGCATCTGGAGGAATGTGTTAGTAAAGCCTTGTCTTTGTATGTATGCGTGATGTTGTCGATCCAAGATCCCAAATTCATCGGGTATAGAATTGATGCAAGGTATCACACACGGTCTTCCGATCCTCAGATCTCCTCCTCGTCTAACGTCAACTCTTCGAGGATATCTTGGACCCCCACCAGGTCCTCTACGTCTCTCTGCGCCTTCACCCGCTCGTACGTGATAGGACAATCGATCGAATCACACAGGATGCGATCACTCAGCGGTGTCGACGAGCACGACGCACAGATCTTGTGCAGCGAAAGCAAACGCCCTTGGCCGAGGTGTTGTCGGGAGAGCAACGCGTGGGTCGTCGTCGCTGGATCCTGTCGACAATTCCAACAGATATCTACAGGGGCCTCATTCAGGCCAAGCGCGTCTTTAGAGGAGCAGTTGATACGCACTGGTGGATGATTCTGCGCCACAGACGGCACAATGAGAGGACCTAAAATGACTATCGATCCGGACCTTGTTCTCTCCCAGGTCATACTTTCCAGCCCGTTTCGTCCGTGGCATGCTATCGTACCAGTTCTCGACGTCGGCTCCGACGAGATTGAAGATACGTGATAGGGGCGGTATGAGTAGATTCCGAATGTAGTATTCAGCATCAATCCCAAGAGATCTGGAACTCGCATCAGCTGCTGACGGTGCAACATTGCAGAGATGTAAGCTGACCTGTTGCCCAGCATCTCCTCGGGCATGCGAGCCCGGTCGATTAGACGCCGTCCGTCCGCATTGGAGATGAGATACGGAACTCGTTCGGCGTGTTGCGGCTCGTCTCTTGGATCCTTGAGAATACGTCGATACGCGACAGCAGCACCAGGGGGTGGGACACCTTTGTCCCTACATCTACATCAGATTCCAGCTGTGACTGAAATTACGGCGAGACTTACGAGTACGATCCCAACCGAACTTCTTTGGCAACGATGAAGTCTTGGATCGAGACCCGCCCCTGTAGAATCTTGGTCCATTCCTGCCGGCAGAAATCTTTGATCTGCGACAGGTCCTGTGTACGGAACAGCATCCTGCAGTGCAGTGCCCCGTCAGATAAGTCCACCCCAAATCCAGACTACATACTTGAGACAGACTTCTTCCATCTTTTGCTGAGCTGGGAAGCCATCCCTCCGGATCGTTTCGATTCCCTTTGCATCGAATGAGGGCTCCACATCATCGGGATGTTCGAACTTGAACCCCACGTATCTCTTCTTGGCCATCAAGATGGAGCCCATGTAGACTTTTTCAAACTTCAGCTTGACGGGCTTTGGATTAAGCGAAGTAATCGTGTCGGCCATATCATTGCCAATTTTGAATGCCTGTTCTTTCGAGCGTCCAGGCAATGCGATGAAGAGGGAATCCGTATCTCCGTAGACAATCTGCGAATGCGTAAATTGGTGATCTGACAAGGCAGACATCCGATTAAGCTTACTTGCGCGTTCCAGTCGGCTCGCGAATGGATGAGTTCCTGAGCCTACAGTAGTCTCTATCAGTCGGATAACGACTTGGAATAGGACACGGCATACCCTCTCCAGCGTTTCCCTTCCAGTCTGCACGATCGAATCTGCCACTTCGATGCAAGGCATCCTTCCAGAATACGTCGCACTCGTGTACCCATACGTTACATTCTGCTTTTCGTCAGGAAAGCTCACCACCACAAGCCTAGATCTTCATGCACTCACTGCCATCAACTTCAGACCGAGCTGTCTCGCATTTAAAAGTTGAGTGAGGGTCTGAAAGTCCGTCAGCTACCCCTCTCATTGATCACTAACAAACGCACCTTATCGCTCCTCGCCCCCTTCATGGCATGCTTGACCATCACTCGGGTGTCCAGAATTTCTCCCAGCATCTTGGCAAGCAGGCTCTTTCTCACAGCGGGTTTGACATACACCATGCCGTTCGGAGTGACTAGTTTGCCATCAGCATACAGCCTCAATCTTCACCGGACCAGTTCACCTGTCAGGTAATCTTTCAAGAGCTCTAAAAGCCCATCGGCGACTTTGAGTTCCGTGAACCCAAACTTGTCCGTCCCCTTGAACTTCTCCACTCGTCCCAAGCACGTCGAGTAGCAGATATTGTACGCGATCATGACGCTCGGGTACAGCGACTGGAAGTCCAGGACGATGATGGGATGAGTGTAGTACTTCGACTCGGGTTCCGCAATGAGCGGGACAGCAAACGGCGCGTTCTGCAGGCCAACCTGTTGCTTGGACGGCGACACCAGCACAAAACTTTCCGGTTTAGCGATCCGGAACATGAACGACTCGACCTTGAACTGGGACCCTCGAAACATGACGGACGCGAAGTCAACTCCGAACACTCGGGCAAACTCGCTATAGCGCACGATCAGCGCACGCAGTATGCACGAGCTCATTTCCTTATGACCTACGCATTCTTCGTGACAACTTCTGCCGAATCCAGGATCTCGATGTACATGACCACTCGCTGGAAGAAGTATTTCAAGACTCGATGAGAATGCCCTGGGGCTTTGCTCTTCCACAAGGCCGTCAAATTCGCAGAGGAGTAGTGCGGGACTCTGTCTCCATCATCAGCAATCTTATTGACATTCCGATTCAAGGCAACCTTACCTCTGATGCAAGAGATGAAAGACGACGTTCTCGAAGGTATATTGGGTGAGGTTGACCTCGGATCTGAGTATCCGCCAGATGTTCAGCACATGCCTGCCAGAAACTTTGAACGTTGTCGTATGAGTAGCGGAGTAAAAGTCCTTCTTGGGTCCGGTCCCGTGACCCGATACGACCCTTGAGAGGGCGTCCATCAGATCGACGCCTGTCACGTATCAGTCGCCTGACTCTATTCTTCGCAAAGCACTCACTGAAAGCCTCGTTAGCCCGAGACGCCAGGTAACCCCAAGAGGCATTATGCATCTCCCAGCCGGCCAAGACATCCGGGTCCCAAGCCTTGACGATATCGATGACCCAATTGACCAAGTCCAGCTCCGAGTCGACGACATGGCATGGAATATCTTCCAGTTTCATCCTCCCATCCCGCAATTGATTTCCGTCGACGACGACGTATCCCGCATGGTAGCCCGGAAAGATGGTCGTGTCCCGCAGACTTTCCTCTTCGTTCTGAAAACAGTAAAACACGGCCACGATCTCGTCCTTTTCTGGATCGGGCAGCAGCTGATGTCGACTCTGCGCAAAGACCTCGAGAGCCAGGACCGACATATTTTGGTGTTCTCGCTCCGCGTCCTTGCTCTTACGCTTTTGCGAAAACTTGAAGCCGTACTTGTTTTTTTGGGTCGGGCGGGCGAGCTGCGATATTGCCTTGTTCTTCTCCACGAGAAGATCTTGCTTGGCACACCAGTCGACGACTTTTGCCCAGGTAGGAGGCGGAAAAGCATACTCCCACCCATTCTTTGATCGCTCCGACTCCCCCTTCAACCTTTTCAGCCATGGTGTAGTCTCCGCAAAACTGCTCTCAAAGTCAAGCAGGTCTGGCAATCCATTCCCCTTCAAAGTGAACATTCTGCCCGCAAACATCTTGGGTCGGGACGGGACGTCTATCGGATTCGAATAGAACGGTTGTTGGTAGACGACGGAGGGCAGGTCGTACGTCTCCATTGTGTTGACAAGATCTCGAGCGAGAGGCGGAGCGAGGCGAAACCTCCAAGCGCCACTGAATACGAAAGTCGATGAGGCAAGACTTGTATCCGTGTCTAGGTGAGCGCCAAGACTTGTATCCGTGTCTAGATGTTCACCACTGGATGCCGTTCGTTCCGTACTCGAGTGTACTGTCTTGCTCCCACTAGATTCCAAGCTAGCTTGCGAATCAGCGAGTCTGACCCTTTTAGTTGATCGCCCTTGCACGGGAGTCGCGTTGACATCGAAGACGTTGTCCGCTTCCGTGATCGTCGCAGGCGTCGGATCATTTCTAAAAGTCGGCGTAAACATTTTGCGTTTCACCGCCGTCGGTGGTGGGAGGCGGGGGGTCGACTGTCGCGCCGGCGGAAGGGGCATGTCAACTTTGACGTGAAGGGGTCCCATATCAGGATTGACGTCCGCTGATATCCCCGAAGGCTTCTTCTTCACGGGAGTCGGACTTGCTTCGGTCTCAAACGGTTCCTCGGGTGAAGGCGACCAGTGACCCAGAGCAGTTTTGGTGGGGGGAAGAACAATGGTATCGCCCAGAGACTGGGAAGTCCTTTTCGATGGCGACTCGGTCACCTGACGGTTCCGGGCAAACATGTTGCGGACCAAAGATGTCGGCGTCGTCTTGGTGCTCACTGGCGTTTTCAGCTTGGACGGCGTGATTGGGCGATTGTTGTATGGGTTCTTCAACGGCGAAGGCGAAAGTGACACCGACGAGCGATCGATGATGGTACTGAGGCCTCACGTCAATCCACTCTCAACCTGAGGAAACGACCAACCTACCTGAGATCTCCGAATCCAGCTTGCTCCATCAACCTAAACCTCCTCCCCTCCTTCCGCTTCTCGACGCTCCCCGCCGTCGACCTACCCGTCGAGTTTCCTGCATCAGATCCGAGCCCATTCTTCCTCCGAGGCGTAGAGGTATTGCTGCCGTACCCGCCAGTGATACTCCTGAACAACTTATCGAGCTCTTGGTCGTCATAAGCATCATACTCGGCGTCCTGCTTCTTTGGGGCCTGAGTCGCACGCAACCTCTGCCCTTCTTCCAGATGTCGTCTTTCCGATTCATCCTCTTCCACATCGTCGTCGTCTTCTTGAAAGTCCCGTTGAATCAAATTCTGGTTAACTTCGACCTCGACGGTGAACGGTTGCGAGGTCTGGCTACGAGCAATGACCTCGAAAGGATTCTCCTCTTCGTCCTCGGACCACAGATCCTCGGGTTTAGGCCCCTCTTCCGCTTCGTGCTTGACGGGTGAGGAGCTCGCTACCGAAGGTATCTGAGACGATGAAGGCGGTAGAGGACGCGAGGAACCTCTCTGCGATATGCCTCTCGACTTTTGCGTCGAGTGCGGCGTTCTGGGCCAGTGAGCCGAGACCGACTCAAAGGTAGTCATTATCCACTGTACCCTCAATGTCAGCACCTCCCCACGATGCCTCCCGGCTTCACGAACCTTGTCGTATTTCCTCTTCTCGCCCTCCTTCCCGCCCTCGACATCTTTTGCAAACCGCTCAAAGTTCAGCTTTCCCTTCTTCCTCCGCTCGTTCCCCATTCTCTCCTCCAGCATCTCCCACAACTCGTCGCTAATTTTCCAATTCCCACCTCTGTTTGCCTCTCCCTCCTTCCCCTCGACCTTGTAGCCCAGTTCCTGCATCGAACGACCTCTACCTCCGCCAGAACTCGGCAGCATGGCAGACTCGCTCGTCCCTAGTCCCTTGGAAATCCGCCTCCTGCGCTCGTCCTCCCACAATTCCTTCATCGCCGGAACGAGCTTCTCCTCTGGGTCCAAGGGCTGGCGCAGGAGCTCGACAAAGTCGTTATGCAGGTTCCGCGCCTGGAGTCGATTGCGGTTGAGAATATGGTTGGGAAGAACATCGATTTCGAGCGGGGTGAAGGTGTCCTTTGGCGGAGAGAGGGCGGGTGGGTACAGCATCGACTGGGGAGTGGACAACGAGTCAAAGATGGACGGAGGATACCCGCTTGGGGAGTCGTAGGGGTCTCCCACTGAAATCGTCACACCACATCAGCTTTCGTCCTACCACACTCCGACCGACCATCACCTACCCGGCAGCGGATCCCTAAACGTCCCTCCGGAGAGATTCAGCCACCCGCAGCCATAGAGATCAAAATCGGCCATGAACTGCAGCACATGGTTCATATGCGCTTCGTGCGGCTGCCATTCACGCCCTAGCACCGTGGGCTTCCGCAGCTGCTCCAGCGCGACATGCATCCTCGAGGGGTTGACCAACGACACCTTCATGAAATAGCTGTAGCCGATATGGTAGCCGTAAAAGGGCACCCCCTTGACGAGCATGACCGATACGACGTGCAGGTGTTTCCCATCGACGTTGGCGGCCGCCGAGGGGTTCTGCCGCATCGCCAGGCAGATCGCATGGTTCAGCGAGACCGCAAAGCGCTGGCAGTACCGCAAGACGCGTTCGGGCCGCAGTGGATCCGGCGAATCCATCGGGAACGGAACGAAAAAGTACGGGTAGCAGAGATGGATGTTGGCGCAGATCTTTTGGAGGGAGGGCGTCGTGCCAAAGATCCGCAGGACGGGCATCGTGTGCGGTAGGACGCCGGGTGGGAAGGACGTTGCGGGGATGCGGGGCGAAAGGTAGGCGGACTGCAGGGTCGGCAGCGGCGGCGACATGGTCGAAGTGATGTGGGTGATTCGGAGACGGAGGACAGGGCCGCCCTCTACCAGACTGGCATGAGCTGCGGGAAACGACAGAGGGAGGTGACATGAACAGAGACTCACCTCCCGGATCACCTTGAGTCGTCATCTTGCCTTGCTATCGCCAGCGGGTCATAGTCATGAATATAGGCCCAGTCTCGTGAAACGCCTCATCCTTCTAAAGACGTTCTCGGATTAAGTGCGAATCGAAAAGCATGAATACGGTCGGAGGACAACAACAATGTCCGATCATTCCACAGAGGTGGTGGCAAAACACAGAGTGGAGGTAGTCCACCGTACGAGATGAACAGTCTACCTGTGCATAACAATTTGCGCAGAGTGAACAGTCAAATCTAGTTAATCTACTTCGAAGGAGAGTGGTGGTAATTGAAGAGGTCTCATTGTCATATTGGCTTCGTGGTGTACACCATTAGCGACATCCTCGATCTATAACGCTAATAGACTTACGATCCACTGGCCCATGATCGCGACGGGTATGCCCCAGCTTTGCGGAAAACTTGTCAGAGCATTCCCATCTCGCATCAGAGTCGACTCACGCATCCCGCCGGATAGTGACACTGAAACAGCACTTGACCTCTCTGTACTCTTCCACCGGCCCCTCACCACCGAAAGACGCCTGCGTGATATTCAGGTGAGGTACTTGCGAGGACGACTGCTTCGTGAGCGACAGCGGAATCTTCAATGTGCACGACGTGTAGATCGATCTCTGGCCTGCGCATCACGATCGTCAGCAACTTCCTCCCTCCACTGGAACTCACTCGGGTCGAACGCAATCTTTCCGTACCCTTCCCAGTACCTCACCGCCGAGTCTTCGTCCATCAACTCGTAGACGCACAGCTGCCCGTTCCGAAACAGCTTGGCAGGCAGTCCGGTCAGGTTGGCGAACTCCTGGTTGGCTTTCTGGATCTCGCCCGTGCGCCGCCAGACGCAGCTCGGGGTATGGATCGCTAGTGCCCAGGAAGTCATCAGCCAGCCGGTTCCACCGAATTTGGTGAAACCCACAAGCGAGGGCCCGGTCGTACTCCAGCATCAACCGCTCGACGGCCTCCTCGACGAATATCAGATCAACATCGGTGAGCGTTCTCGAGATCTGTCTGAACTTTGGACGAAAGCCCGCGATGGCAGCGAGAATCCTCCTTCTGGATTCAGGCGAGACCGTCGTCCCCACCGGCATGACTGCTGCGCCGTCCATCAGTCAGTGGTTGGCTCCCATTACGTCAAATCCAACCTACTTGCGCCCTTCGCCCGAGATTTGGTCGCCGCGCCGCCGACCGGTCCCCTGTACGGCGACGAATTGACCGAGCCCGCGATGCTTGTCGACCGACCCGAATCCATCCAGCGGTTCATACGCTCGTACCCCTTGATATAGTCGTACGGCCGCAACAGCCCCGCATCGTATTTCGCCTTGATCACCTGAGACAAGCGCGACGCCCTCGGTCCCGACGGCTGGTCCGCCGCAGCCAAGAGGTATTTATCACTGGTTTCCCCTCCATCAGCATGCAATTATCTGGGCCGATTACAGAGCTCACATCCGCGAAACACCTGGCATATCAGACGGGTTGATCTCCCTCGCCTTTCCCTTACTCGAACTGGGAGGGAGATCGGGCTCGGTCTTGACCTCGGGCATGAAATCCACCGCAGGATTCGGGTCGCTCAAGAGATCGATGAACTCGCCTGCAGGCACTTTCAGCGTCTTGAGAAATTCGCTATTGGTTCCGATCAGCTACCGGTCGGAAGCAACAAAAGAAGGCACGAACGAGAGTATGCCGAATTCCGCATCGTCGGCGACATTCGAGCCGGTCCCCGCGTTACCCAGGTTGAGATAGTCTGTCGTTGGATCTGCGATCAGCGGCCAGGTATTGCTGAACTGGGAAGCGTTGTTGGTGAACTGGGAAGTATGATCGGTAAATTGGGAAGTGTTATTGGTGAATTGGGGAGTATTGTTGGTGAATTGGGCATGGTTGGTGAATGGGGTGTTGATATTGAGGGGGGTTGCGTTTGGGCTGGAGTACAGCGGTTTCGAGAGTTGGGCGTCGACGATGGGCTGAGGGAGACGCGGCGTGGGATGGGAATGCGGATGGGCATGCGAGTGGTGCGAGTGCGAGTGGCCGCCGTTCTGTCCGAGCGATAGTATAGGCGTCTGGATCTGCACCGACGGTAGCGATTGATGCGCCAGGGCTTCCGGCGTCGGGTTGGTCGATGAATTGGACCGCGAGACCGAGACTGGGTGCTCACGCTTCGGGAGTGGGTGATGGGGATGGTGGTGATGATGCTGCTGGAGCGGGGGATCCACATCTCGGCACAGATGGGGGATTTCTCTCTTGACGCTAGGTGAGGCGACAGGTTCAGCGAGCATCTCCAACCCCGTCCTCTGAACCAAAGGCCGATACTCACCATCGCTCGCACGGCCTGCCTCCCTCGCAGACCATGTGACTGAAGGTCCATCAGCACCCTCGAGCCTCATTGTCAACCGACCCAACTCACCTCCGCCGACAGTACACGCACGCCTTTCCCGTCTTCTTCTTCACCTTCCCGCTGGACGCCTCCTTTCCCTGCGAAGTCATCGGCGACAACATGATGCTGGGTACGCCAAGGTATGCAAGTCGACATCAATGGTCAAAGTCGCGAAATGACAACAAAACGATGCGGACCTGGCCGGAGGATTTTTCCGACTAGGACTCGGTTAAACGAGCCGATGCCGTTGGAGGGGGTAGATGCTGGACGGAGGAGGGGAGGGGGAG